>OY757011.1:113928765-114118765 GCA_963580285.1 Lucinisca nassula
GTCACCAACGCCCGTAGAGAACCATGGTTTAGACTGACGTCCCTTGACGTAACTGAAAATCATGTGACCCGATGCGTTGATGGAAGTATGAACTACATTGTTTTCTATAGGTTTACATTAGACTTGCATTGGAAATGTAAATATATGTGTGTATGTATGCATGTGAATGTATATAAAAGGTGAGGATGGTTGAGGTTTATCACTCGTTTACCTTCCTCTTTTCCCTCTTTATCTTGTACATTCTTTATTGGTACATATTGCATGTGGATATGTTTTTGGTGTATGTTTTTCGTAAAAGTTATTTATGTGTTCATTTATGTGTTTTGTTGGATCTCCTTTTCTGGAGGATAGAAAGCATCTTTTCTTAACCCTTATCTTGCTGAATATTCAGTTTAGCCACACCCATTTCTGACTTTGAACCAATCAGATTACTTCATGTAATTTTTTCTTACAAATCCATAAACTTCATGTCAAACAGTGTAGATCCTGATCAGATGGCTTCTTCAGAAGCCATCTGATCTGGATCTACACTGTTTCCAAAGATAGGGGTTGTCGTGAACAGCAAGATAAGAGTTATTTATATCACCAAGGATTCTTCAACGGCATTCTATTTCACGAGAAATCTGACAGACAGGATGCTGATGTTAACTGTCTCAAATATGATTAAAGGCTTAATTCTCTTTGGAATATTTCTCAGACACGTCGACTTGGATAATAGATAATTTGATATCTTCTTAAAAGGTTATCTTCATTTTCCTTTAAAATATTGAAATGTTTGTCTTCGGTATAAATATATCAAAATAATTTGAGATCTGACAGTAAATAAATCAGACAAAATTATAAAGCATTTATACCGATAAACGTTCGAACTCAAAACTCGGTCGTAGAAAACAGGATCACTGTTATCAGTTCTGGTCTGCTACTTTGTTTCAAAGTATATTTTGTTATTGTGTGAATCTTTTATGTCAGATGCCTCCGTGATGCAGTAATTATGCTACTCGTCTCATAAATGGCCCCGCCCATCGAGGCTTGAAGAAATATATGGGCTGCATGATGCTTCCACGCAGAGCTGAATCCGGCCCGCACAGTAGTACTGGTAAACCGCTTAGAGGATCTAAGCCTGTCCAGGAACCGCGGTGCGAGGCGGACCGTCCATGCTAATAAACCCTATTGGTTTATTGGGCGACAGGACTTGAGATGTCATTTCATCTCAATGTCGGGTAAAAGTCCCATAAAATTGGAAGCAACGTCTCCAAAATGACCTTTACAGTGTTGACGGGGACGTTAAACCTCAAATCAAATTAACAAACAAAACTCGTCTCATAAACCAGGGGTTGTGGATTCGATCCCGGGCTTCTCCAAACTTTCAGTTGAATCTTTTACCGAGGTCCCGTCTCCGTATGACCTTAGCCGTTGGTGGGACGGGAAACATAGGTTGTGTGTGCTCTTAGAACCATCGAGGCGGTCGTAACGAGTACCCACAACCTATGTCTTGGAGCAGAAATAAGAAAAATAATGAATACCCCGTAAATCCTTTTTTTTCTATATATAAACTAGGGTTTAAGGGGGTCCTCATTTCACGGACATGTTCACGTGATGCATAAATAAATTAAGAAATGAATCAGAATGAGCTGGTTCTAAATAGTACCATCAGTCAACGTATTGAGCAATAAATAAATTTTTAATAAATAAATCGTAAATAAATAAATTACGATGACACATCCGTGCGGCTTAGTAGTGTATTCTTGATATCTCAAAAAAAGTTAATTTGTTAATGAAAACTTATCGATACTCAAAACCGGTTTTGTATTCTCGTTAGAACCGGCTCATTGAGGTGGCTCTAACGAGTACCCACAACCTATGGCTTCGAGAAGAAATAAAAAATGAATACCGCAGTAAACCCCAGTTTCCTCTATATAAAGCATGGTTTTCATGGTGTTCATTACACGGCTTGTTGAAAAAAACAACAGTGACTAAAATAATATAGAAGAATAAGAAGCAAGTACTTTCGAACTATGTTTTTGTGTTATGTTAAAATCATGCTGATCCCTGATTATCCGACTGTTCAATATATAAAGTTGGGTTTACATGCAAATTCTTTTCCCCGGTATGATGGTAGGAACACCAGAAAAGGTGTACACCCTGATCTTAATAAATCATTTAACAGTTTAATAGTTGAAATAAATACATAAATATAAAAATAAATAAATCGGAATGAGCTGGTTCTAAATATGACCAACAATCCACGCATTAAGCAAAAGTATAAACAAATAAATAAATAAATTACGATAACACATCCTTGCGGCTCAGTCAATTCTTGATAATTTGTTAATCATCAGGTGAACAAGTCCGTGAAATGAAGATCCCCTAAACCCCACTTCATATAGAGAAAACTGGGGTTTATGGGGGTATACATTATTTTTCTTATTTTTGTTCCAAAACATAGGTTGTGGATACTCGTTAGAACCGCCTCGATGAGGCGGTTCTAACGAACGAGCACCCACAACTAATCGGGTCATGAAAAATAAATAAAATAAATAAATAAATAAATAAGACGCAGATAAGACACCGCATTTTAGATTGATAAATAATACATAAATAAATAAATAAATAAGACGCAGATCAGACAACGCATTTTAGATTGATTTACATTCCAAGGCGAAGATGTGTTCATTTCACGGTCGACGGAGAATGACACGCTTTGGGATTACACGCGTGTGTAGACGATAAAGCTTTTTCTGAATAAGCTCCACATTTAATTACAAAATGCCGCTATTAAATATAATTTTGAAATATTATAATTGCTATCAAAGTGCACAATATTGTAACCACATTGCGTCTGGTGCGAGCGTTTTTTCGCAATATTAATAGAAAGTGCAGATTTTAGCCGTTAAAGTAAGGTATTGTCGTTGTTTTTCCACAGTTTTGTATGCTTCATATAAGGATTAAGGGTTGTTAATTTGAAAATAAAAATGCCGCCATCTAATTAAATAAAAGTTCCACTTATTTGATATCGTTTTGAAGGTATTTAAACGGACAATTAGATTAAATCAGAACTTGTTTGTCAAATTGAAAAATAAATAAGTTATATTTGTTTAAAAAATAGTTTCCATTAAAGCGCCTGCTATTTCCAACAAGACATTCTGTACAGGTAAGCCGAGAAGGTCAGCGCACAGTAAAAGGCTTAATCCTTTGCGACAACGGCATAAATGTCAATAATAGTTCCGGATGACGCAATATACATGGTGGGACATACATGTATTATGCCCCCGTCAACTATACTTAGGCTATTTTGGCGACGCTGCTTTCGAATTTGTTGCGAAATGACACCTCAAGCTGTACCGCCCAAAGAATCCGCTAGGGATTATAGGGACGGTCCGACGCACCACTTTTTCTGGACATGCTTAGAACTTCTAAGCGGTTTCGTGCAAAATTTATGATAAACACGATGACTTTGATTTTGAGATTGTAAATTTTCCTTTTCTCGATGGTGATGTTCCTCGTGCGCCATCCTATGGCGTTTATATTTCGCAATTAATTCGATTTGCTAGAGAGTGTGGTCATGTAGCTGACTTCAACACTCCTAATGAATTATTAACGGCTAAACTTTTTAATCAGGGTTATCGGTACCATTCACTACGCAAAGCCTTTTCAAAATTTTATAGACGCCATTCTAATTTAATTTCAAAATTCAATATTGGACTTAAATCTCTTCTGCAACAAGGTCTATCGGAACCCGAATTTTATGGTGACTTAGTATATAAATTCAAAAAAATATATAACCGCAATGACTTTAGCACCCAATTTCGTAAAATCATTCTTCGATATAAAAAGATTGGGTAAAACATGGATATTATACGACAGACTGCATGCATGGTAGTTAACCCAATCACGGTTGGCAACTTTACTTCCCTCTTTAATTGCACGCCGGTGGGTCATGCCTAAGATTCTATGACGGTTCCAGCGTTAAGGCTTATTGAGAATTAGAGAGATCTAATTCAAGGTAATGTTGGTTGGTGCCTGATGCTCTGTCTCTGGTCGGGCCCATCGGAGTCTAACTGTTGGTTTTCTTTTGCTCCACCATTTCAGTGGTTTCTTGCTGTCGAGTCCTCGCCGTTGTCTCACCTCTGTGGTTCTTTGATTATTTGTGTTCACGGAGATGTTGCACTGATGAGTTAGGAGGGCCTTCATGCGGACTGAGCAAATTATTGTCTAAATCGCGACGGAAGTAAGGGCGAGGATTGTGGCCACGTAAAATAGATTTAAGCCCCCCAGTGGAAATCTTTCCACTGACCGTTCCAAGGCGGTTCTTCTGTGACGATTTATTTATATTGTTGTTTGTTACTTACTGTGTGTATCACTTGCGTCTTTTTATTTTGGATGGCCATATGGCCATTTTGTGGGAAAGTAACTGTCCTTGTGGCCTTCCTTTGTTTAGGTTTCCATTATGGTCTGGTCGCTTAATGTTTATGTTTCTTTCCCTTTGTTGTCTTTGATGGGTGGAGTAAGTTAATTGTATCGATTCCTGATCTTTGTTTTACTTCTACTTTACTAATAGTCCGAGTTCGATCGATTTCAGCTCATCGCGGAATCACCATGCAGTCTAATCCCGATGGGTCTTGATGTTAAACCATGGGTTACTGTTTTAGATAAGAACCAGTATGTATGTGGGTAACGGAAAGATTCTTTTAATTCTAGACGAAAGCTTCACTTGACAACTGATGCTTCAGAGAACTTGGATTTTCGATTAACAGACCTTGGTTGGTTTCAGTTCTGCGCGCCAAGAACCATGTAACACAAGCTATCTCTCTTAGCCTCGGTTGGCGTGGAGCAACCTTTTTATATAACTTATTTTAGTTATTACAGTCGAACTTCGATGGGTCGAACTCGGTAGGCTCGAACACCACGTTTGGGTCGAACTGACTTTTAAGTCCCGGCAAAATCCCTATTCATTTTAACTAAACATGCCACCCTTGGCTCGAACCACGATGGCTCGAACCCTCGAACCCTAAGCCTGGTCCCTATAATGCATTTTCTATGTAAAATCCCACCGATGGCTCGCACTAATTACCTTTTTAAAAATTCCAAGTTTATCGATCAAGACACGCAGGCGCGTGATCAGTATCATAAGTAAGGTATACTACGTGAAAGTACGTGGCTTAAATTATGACCGATAAATGTACCGGAAGTCACCAAAATCGCCGCAGCTTTGATAAAAAAATCATAGTTCACAAAGATGGATCTTGCCGACTTGGACTCCAATGGCTCGAACTACCGATGGCTCGAACTTTTTACGGCGGTCCCGGCGAGTTCGAGCCATCGAAGTTCGACTGTACATTGTGACTTTCACTAAACCATGCTCTCATGAGGGGAATTTCGTGTTTATTCTAACGGGTGGGCAAAAACGTAGACTAAACTCAGTCTGCACTTCCGCATTGTCAGAATACAGCCTCCCTTGTCTACATAAAGGTGCTTGGAATCCTCTGGAACCTACGTAACTCAATATTGGAGCATAAGAAAAGGGTCCTAATCACTCTCCATCGATGTTCTTCAATTGAGCAGTCTCGCCTGAGACTTAACTGCGCGCCTATGCGATAAGAACTCGTTTATAATGACCATGTTTCATTAACAGTTTTATTTTTTAAAGAACTTGCAAAATAGATGCATTATGAGGAAGCATGTGTGCAAGGAAAGATTATTGGTATCTTGTGAGACGTTAGAGACTGGGCGTATTGATTGTTGGGTAAATAAATAGTTCAGAAACAGCGATTCTTTTATAATAAGTCCATAGCTTTTGTATTTTGTCTAGGGTTCAACAGACCGACAATCGTTATTGTTTATTGCACTGCACGAAAACAGTAACATCTCTAAGATTGAGATACAATAATTATAATAGAACAAGATGATTTCGCAAATGTTCAATCTGCACTGGCAGAATGGCAAGGGACTGAACCGTCTCTCTGAATCTGGTAAGTAATAACTGTATAACTGCCAAATGCAGGATAATATAGCATTGTGGCCACGTTAAATCGATTTAAGCCCTTTACACTGACCGTTCCAATATGGTCGTTCTGCCGTGGTTTATTCTTATAGTTGCTAATGTCTTTTAATTTTGGATAGCCGTTTGGCCATTTGGTGGGAAAGTATCGGTTCTTTTGGCTTTCCACTTGTGGCGTTTTTGTTTTTTTTCATTATAGTGAAGTTAGTTTATGTTCTTGTTTCTTTCTTTTTTTTTAAATCCTGATAATTGCCTTCACTTCTATTTTGGATCATCGACACCGGGCGTAAATCTTAAGCGGTGCAAATACGATACGATGCATTAGTTAAATCATTTTGACACGAGACTGTAGACTTCCAATATCAGAAAACGCCAATGCATTTAAACTGGCTTCTGGGTAACTTATAGGTTAATCGCTCTCAAATGTTTTAATTTTGTTAAAAAAAGCATTAACCCATAAAATGCCAATCACGACAATTGTCGTCTGCTTTGCCGTCTGCCGGTTGCTTTAAAAGTGATGTTTTTGTAAACAGTGTGGACATTGTTTGGAATGTTTTTTAAAAGTTTGCAAAAAAAAAAAAATAAATAAAAAAATAAAATAAAAAATAAAAAATCGGCAGACGACATCAGCAGACGACATTTGCTATGGTGTACCAAAAGGGTCAAAATGACCCATACCGGTCTACTCGCATTTTAGATATATGGGTATACCCGTAAATTTGCAGGTACACCCCTAAATTTGCAGGTACACCCCTATTTTAAATGCGGGTGTACCCGTAAATTTGCAGGTACACCCGCATTTAGCGGTCTACCTGCATTTTACAAGTACACCTGCATTTTACGGGTACACCCCTATATTTGCGGGTACACCCCTATATTTACGGGTGTACCCGCATCTTAAAATGCGGGTATACCCGTAAAAATAGGGGTGTACCCGTAAAAAGCAGGTCTAGCCGTAAAATGCAAGTAGACCGCTATTTCGATTACTTGGCCGAAAAGTTTCCGAAAGGAGAATGGAAATATGCAGAACAATAATCAAGGAGGAGAACTTTCTCTTTCTTAGAATCCGACGTGTTTTATGTCATTCGTCACGTGAAAACCTGTCTTGGATGTTGGGTATGGGGGCTTGGAACACGTAAGATACTAACCGCCATACTCAGCTACATATACTAGCAAGGCTCTTGAAATTTAAGATACGGAATCTAGAGGTATTGTGTGTGTGTGTGTGTGTGTGTGTGTGTGTGTGTGTGTGTGTGTGTGTGTGTGTGTGTGTGTGTGTGTGTGTGTGTGTGTGTGTGTGTGTGTGTGTGTGTGAATTCGTGTTTAACGTCGCTTTCAACAATTTGTTTTTGTTTTACTTCTACTTTTCAGTCATATCACGACGGTGTCTGGTTGCGACAGGGAGCTCAATGCTCACTTTTATAGTGCTGCCTCACTGAAGTATCATATCCCAGACACATTACATGATACCACACCCAGTCACATTATCCTGACACTGGATCGACCAGTCCTAGCTCTACCCCGTAAATCTGAGTGCCAAGCGAGGAGCAGCTAGTACCATTTTTAACGACTTTGGTATGTCGCGGCCCGGGATCGAACCCGAGACCTCCCGTTCCCCGGAGCGGACACTCTACCAACTGAGCTATCGGGGCCGGTCTTGTAATTTAAGATACGGAATCTAGAGGTATTGTGACCTTGGAGCAGCGAACACTAAGGTATTGATCAGACTGCATGGATGTGCAGGCTAGTCTGCATCTTGTTTGTTTGTCATTACGAAAACACGCCTATACAAATACATTGCCACCTTTATCGCCGAAAAAATGAAAATTTTATGATGAAAATTTGTGATATTTTTCTTATTTCTGCTCAAAATATAGATTGTGGGTACTCGTTAGAACCGCATCATCGAGGCGGTTCTAACGAGTACCCACAATCAATATTTTAGAAACCCCAGTTTTACTATATAAAATGAGGGTTCAAGGGGGTCAAAATTATGTAGGCGTGTTTTCGTGATGTTTGTTTGATTTAAGGTTTAACGTCCCCGTCAACACTATATAATTCATTTTGGAGACGTTGCTTCGATTTTTTTGGGACTTTTACCCGCCCAATGAAACCAATATTGTTTATAAGCATGGACGAACAGACTCGCACCGCTTTGCCTGGAACGGTTTAGATCCTCTAAGCGGTTTACCAGTACTCGTGTGCGATCGGATTCAGCTTTGCGTGTCATGCAGCCCATTTATTTCTTCAAGCCCCAAGGACCTCAGAATCAATTGAATACTTTAAAACAAAACTGTTATATAATAAAAACATATTTCACTGCATCATAAGCAGGAGTTACGACCATTTATAGCAACGTTATGACATATGATAATGGCAAATACCCAAGTATTTAAGTGCTACAGGCAATATAGTTTCTAAACTATGATAGACTAGAAATGTGCAGCTGCCGTATATCACGCGATCAAAGTCCATAACAGAAATACAATTATTTGAAATAATTGCATATGTCTTGATATTTTACGGTGCTGAATCCACAGCGAGAACATGTATTATTCCAAGCATCACGAAGCACGCCTATATAATTTTGACCCCCTTGAACCCCACTTGTATATTGTAAAACTGGGGTTTTCAGGGGTGTGCCTTATTTTTCTTATTTCTGCTCTAAAATATAGATTGTGGGTACTCGTTAGAACCGCCTCGATGAGGCGGTTCTAACGAGTACCCGCAATCTATATTTTAACAGAAATCAACAAAAATATCACATTTTTTTATCTTAAAATTTTAGTTTTGTTTTCGGCGGAAAAGTTTACAAATTGAATGTATTTGTATAGGCGTGTTTTCGTAAGTACCAGTACAATGGAAGCAAATATATGCCATGGCTGCAATTGTACGATGCTGAATCTATTGCATGATGACAAATTTGTGAAAAATCAATAATAATTACCATACCCAAGATTCCTGTCCTAATTGTTTACTGTATAAGCATTATTACATTTCCTCGTGGTCGTCTCTTGGGCCTTTGGAAGGCGAGTTGACCACTAATTAAAGGTCGTTGTAGACTAGTGTAATTGTTACTGGTCCATTTAGAATACATGTTGTTAAGGGGAATGGGAATACCTTCATGTCATGCTTCATGTACCATCGATTTTCTTTTCATATTTCAAAAGCACAAAGTGTAAATATTCAAAATGACAAGTTTCATCACAATCTATGGATAGCAATTTTTGGGTCAGGTGTACCAATTCCCCTTAATACGTACACCCGTGAGTTTTTGAAATGGACTCTAGTCAATCTTTGAATTAGGGCACGCCATTTCTTGTATATGGGGAGTTTTGTCAATACCCACCGTGATATTTTTCTTATAAATACTGCAAACATATGTCGTAGGTGCTCGTTAGAACCGCCTCATTGAGGCGGTTCTAACGAGTACCCACAACCTATGTCTTGCAGAAAAAATATAAAAAACCCTTAAACTCCAGTTTTCTCTATATAAAGTGGGGTTTCGGGGGGTCTTCGTTTCACAGACTTGTTATCGTAATGATGTATCTCTACCGGATTACAGGTTTGAAACAGTCGGGAGCCGTTGCATGAAAATCCCACCAGAACAACATGACACGCCACTAGCAAAGAGGCAAATAAGCGTTCGCACACACCTAGTGTGACCAGACAGTAGGATTATCTCTTTTCGATAGCGCATGGATTACAGAAGTCTCCTTAGATAGAACAAAGCCACTGATTGGACTGATCTGAGTGTTAGCGCTTCGCTATGGTCTTCTTGTATGTTCTATGTACTGGCTCTTAAGCAAATAAGTGGGTCGTCTTGCCCCGAATAGTCATTCCATGTCATTTCAAGTCATTACGATGATCGAAATGTCTCTTCAGTGACATGTCCTAATTGCAGCACATGGAAAATATTTCTTTGCTGTATCCTGATACGTACGAAAGATTGAAGGCGTTGAGATACAGTACATTAAGACCACCTAAAAGTACGACCAAATCTGCTTTTAAAAGCCTATTGAGAAGGTTTAAGTCATTCTTTCTTTGTGTTTTTATTTTCTACACCTAGTGTCTCCTATTAAGTGACTACCTTTGGAACTGTTCAGAAGTGGTCTTTTTGAAGACCACTTTTGAACAGTCCGAAAGATGGTCTTAAGAAAGGAATTTTACTGTATTTTCAATAAATAAATGACTAAATAAATAAGTAAATAGATATTTCCCCATGTATTCTTGCAAGGTTTAATTATCTTACCAGAGCAGAAGATGGCATGTCAATAGTTTATAAATTAAACAGTTAGAAAGTTACATATTTGAATACATCTAATAAGCCATAAAGTATATTTTCAAGCAATTCTCGACTTGTCACGCTACTGTTTTCAATAATCAGTTAGAGACACGCCAGAGGCCTATCAGGAGTACATCTTCCACAACTTTTGTGTCATAAATGAAGTACAGACTGCATTTTCGTCCAAATGCTTACTTAGAATTGTGATTGTATGAAAAGGGTTCAACAGGATGTTTTTTGATTGCATGCCTGTATATGAAGAAACGCTTGAAAGAAGTGCTTGCGTATATACGTTCAAACGGGCATTAACCCCTTCAAGCAAGGGTTGTTTTTTTTTTCGCAACCAAGCTCATTGAGTTTGTCTTTCTGTTGTTGTTTTGGGGGACAAAACATGAAGATCAAAAATGCTTCAAAGAAAATGTTTATACTTGGATCAATAATCCTGAACCACTAACCTGAGTGCTAGATGTAATTTTGAAGAAGTTTTACCATGGTAGCTATCTTGGTCATGTGACCTAAACCATATGAACAAACTTTCGTTCCTCCATCCTAAAAAAGGCTTCATATGAAATTATGCTTAAATCTGAGTGATCCTAGACCAGTAACATTGACAGTTGGTATTCATGCAGCTTCACTAAGTCGTTAGGGTGACTACATATACCATTTAAGTCACTGGTAACATTACGAAAACACGCCTATACAAATACATTGTAATTTTTACTGCCAAAAATACTACAATTTTAAGATGAAAAATTGCGATACTTTTCATATTTCTGCTCACGGAAATAAGAAAAATAAGGCTTACCCCTGTATACCCCAGTTTTACTATATAAAAGTGGGGTTCAAGGGGGTCAAACTTATACAGGCATGTTTTCGTGATGTAACAGTTTAAAAAACAACACAAAGTGACCAAATTCCAACTTAGCGTAAAATGTGTCAATGTCAACCCAGGTTCATAATTTGAACAAATTATGATGGACCGGAGTCCCCAATGCAACATTTAAAGTTCCAAGCAATTTGCCCACTGGTTCCTTAAAAGAAGATTTTTACCATACGTGGTTGGTCATGGCAGCCATCTTGGTCATGTGACCTGGACCAATTTAACAAACTTTCAATTCTTAACTTAATGTGAAATTTGACTTCAAGTTGCCCAGTGTTTTTTCTTTTTTTTCTTTTATTTTAAATAACAAGTTTTAACAATAACAAGTTTTAACAATAACATTGTGGGAAGAATTTGGGATCTGATTGTCTCAGTCCCAGACCGTTTCTCTTGTTTAATTTTAATATCTGAATGACCTTGGTCCAGGATCAAGGATCTACCTTGGCCTTTGATGCCCAGGGAGCTTCATTAACTTATTTAGTTGATCGCATATACAAGAAAATAATAGTTTCAGAAAAAATAACAAAGATCACTTCTCCCCATACAAAGCATTAGGAAAACATGTCCGTGTGAAATAATGGCGGCCAACATGGTTTCAGAAATTACACATTTTGGGTAAAAATGACAACATTTTTATTATTTCTGCTTTCAACATAGATTCTGTGTACTCGTTAGAACCGCCTCATTGAGGCGGTTCTAACGCGTACCCACAGACTATGTTTTTTAGCAAAAATAAGGCAGATAATGTATATCCCCGTAAACCCCACTTTTCTCTATATAAAGTGGGGTTAAGTGGGGTCTTCGATTCATGGAATTGTTATCGTGATGGGCATTTGCGACTAAATTTGACCTTGCCGTAAATTACGTCAAGTGCAAGCCAGAGTTACCATTTGAACAAACTTTATATGGACTCCCAATATCTACATCCCAAGTGTCAAGGCCATCGGCTCATTGGTTCCGGAGAAGGTTTTTGAAGTGTTTATACCATATGTGAGCACTGGCCATATTCGTCATGTGACCAAACTCATATTAGTTAATTTTTATTTCCTTGTCCCCAAAACTGTCATATGAAATTTAATACAAAATTGCTCAGTAATTGCTGTGAAAAACAAGTTTTAATTTTCATATCTGAATGACCTTGGGCCAATGTCAAAGATGGACCTTGTCCTTGAATACTCATGCTGTTTCATTTACATATTTACCTGCATCTACCCATTTTTAGACCACAGGCTGCGACAGTTTTCGAAACAAGAGGGCCATGATGGCCCTGGATCGCTCACCTGATCCATAGTGTAACAAGTGGGCCCCAGGGAGGGCCATTATTGGCCCAAGGGCTTTAATGTGCATAATGTTGAGGGAGGTCTTAAAGGTGAAGCTTCATACCAAACATCAACAAAGGCTATAATTTGAACAATCTTGGTAGAGGTCCACTAGATGAAGCTTCATACCAAATATCAAAGACCTGGGCCTTCTGGTTTCAGACGAGAAGATTTTTAAAGGTTTTCCCTATAAAAGCCTATGTAAAACCAGTGGGCCCAGGCGCGGGGGCGTTTTTGGCCCCAGGGCTATAATTTGAACAATCTTGGTAGCGGTCTACTTGACGAAGCTACTTACCAAATATCAAAGACCTGGGCCTTCTGGTTTCAGACAAGAAGATTTTTAAAGGTTTTCCCAATATAAGCCTATGTAAAACCAGTGGGCCCCAGGGCAGGGCCGGTTTTTTGGCCCCAGGGCTATAATTTGAACAAGCTTGGTAGAGGTCCACTAGATGAAGCTTCATACCAAATATCAAAGACCTGGGCCTTCTGGTTTCAGACAAGAAGATTTTTAAAGGTTTTCCATATATAAGCCTATGTAAAACCAGTGGGCCCCGGGGGTGGGGCTGTTTTTGGCACCAGGGCTATAATTTGAACAATCTTGGTAGCGGTCCACTAGACAAAGCTACATACCAAATATCAAAGACCTGGGCCTTCTGGTTTCAGACAAGAAGATTTTTAAAGGTTTTCCCTATATAAGCCTACGTAAAACCAGTGGGCCCCAGGACAGGGCCGTTTTTGGCCCCAGGGCTATCAATCCATCCACTAGTTAAGCAGAAGAAGCTCTGGTGGCCATTTTGTTCACCCGAGCGGAACAGTATGAGCAATTTTGGTAGAGGGTCACCAAACGGACATTCCTGTGAAATAATTTCAAAATCCATCCACTGGTTAAGGTGAAGAAGTCTTTTTAAGGTTTTCCTATTTTTAGCTCTGGTGGCCATTTTGTTCACCCGAGCAGAACGGTTTGAGCAATTTTGGTAGAGGGTCACCCAAGGAACATTCCTGTGAAGTAATTTCAAAATCCATCCACTAGTTAAGGAGAAGAAGTTGTTTAAAGGTTTTTCTATTTTTAGCTCTGATGGCCATCTTGTTCACCGGAGTGTAACGGTTTGAGCAATTTTGGTAAAGGGTCACCCAAGCAATATTCCTGTGAAGTAATTTCAAAATCCATCCACTAGCTAAGGAGAAGAAGTCCTTTAAAGGTTTTTCTATTTTTAGCTCTGGCGGCCATTTTGTTCACCCGAGCGGAATGGTTTGAATAATTTTGGTAGAGTTTCACCGAAGGAACATTCCTGTGAAGTAATTTCGAAATCCAGCCATTGGTTAAGGAGAAGAAGTCCTTTAAAGGTTTTTCTATTTTTAGCTCTGGTGGCCATCTTGTTCATCCGAGCGGAACGGTTTGAGCAATTTTGGTAGAGGGTCACCAAACGGACATTCCTGTGAAATAATTTCAAAATCCATCCACTGGTTAAGGAGAAGAAGTCTTTTTAAGGTTTTTCTATTTTTAGCTCTGGTGGCCATCTTGTTCATCCGAGCGGAACGGTTTGAGCAATTTTGGTAGAGGGTCACCCAAGGAATATACCTGTGAAGTAATTTCAAAATCCATCCACTGGTTAAGGAGTAAGACTCATTTAAATGTTATTCTATTTTTAGCTCTGGCGGCCATCTTGTTCACCTGAGCGGAACGGTTTCAGCAGTTTTGGTAGAGGGTCACCCAAGAAACATTCCTGTGAAGTAATTTCAAAATCCATCCACTAGTTAAGGAGATGAAGTCGTTTAAAGGTTTTTTCTATTTTTAGCTCCGGTGGCCATTTTGTTCACCTGAGCGGAACGGTTTGAGCAAATTTGGTAGAGGGTCACCAAAGGAACATTCCTGTGAAGTAATTTCGAAATCCAGCCATTTGTTAAGGAGAAGAAGTCCTTTAAAGTTTTTTCTATTTTTAGCTCTGGCGGCCATTTTGTTCATCCGAGCAGAACGGTTTGAGCAATTTTGGTAGAGGGTCACCCAAGGAACATTCCAGTGAAATAATTTTAAAATCCATCCACTGGTTAAGGAGAAGAAGTCGTTTAAAGGTTTTTCTATTTTTAGCTCTGGCGGCCATCTTGTTCACCCGAGCGGAACGGTTTGAGCAATTTTGGTAGAGGGTCACTCAAGGATCATTCCTCCATCCACTAGTTAAGGAGAAGAAGTCGTTTAAAGGTTTTTCTATTTTTAGCTCTGGCGGCCATCTTGTTCACTCAAGCTGAACGGTTTGAGCAATTTTGGTAGAGGGTCACCCAAGGAACATTCCTGTGAAGTAATTTCAAAATCCATCCACTAGTTAAGGAGAAGAAGTCTAAACGTTTAAAGGTTTTTCTATTTTTAGCTCTGGCGGCCATCTTGTTCACCCGAGCGGAACGGTTTGAGCAATTTTGGTAGAGGGTCAACCAAAGAACATTCCTGTGAAGTAATTTTGAAATCCATCCATTGGTTAAGGAGAAGAAGTCCTTTAAAGGTTTTTCTATTTTTTAGCTCTGGCGGCCATTTTGTTCACCCGAGCGGAATGATTTGAGCAATTTTAGTAGAGGGTCACCCAAGGAACATTCCTGTGCAATAATTTCAAAATCCATCCACTGGTTAAGGAGAAGAAGTCGTTTAAAGGTTTTTCTATTTTTAGCTCTGGCGGCCATTTTGTTCACCCGAGCGGAACGGTTTGAGCAATTTTGGTAGAAGGTCATCCAAGGAATATTCCTGTGAAATAATTTCAAAATCCATCCACTGGTTAAGCAGGAGAAGTTGTTTAAAGGTTTTTCTATTTTTAGCTCTGGTGGCCATCTTGTTCACCCGAGCGGAACAGTTTGAGCAATTTTGGTAGAGGATCACCCAAGGAGCATTCCTGTGAAATTAGATCAAAATCTGTCCAGCAGTTTTGGAGAAGAAGTTGTTTAAAGCAAAAGTTGACGACGGACGCACGGACGCACGGACGACGGACGACGGACAAAGACCGATCCCAAAAGCTCACCTTGAGCACTTCGTGCTCAGGTGAGCTAAAAATACACACATTTAAACTTGGACCAAAATAGGCCAAGATCAGCCAGGGGTCATCAGTTGTACAAATTGTGATTGAATTGATTCCCCAATGCTACAGACCAAGTTTAATGATAATCGGCCCACTGATCCAGGAGTGGAAGATTCTGAAGGATTTTTATCTTATATAAGCATGTCGCCCATTTTGGAAATTTGACCTTGGCCCCGGCCTCAGCTCAGGTGAGCTGAAAAAATTAATCGTGTGGGCGGACGGGTATTTTATTTACATTAATGTCTCATGTGTATAGCTTTAAATAGGAAGTCACACGTTTATTATACAAAAAGATGAAATGAGCACAGGTGTAGCCACAGGTGTAGGCATAAAGAAGTTTTGGTTTGCAGTAAAACGGCCAAGTTACCACTATTAATTTCATATAGAACCGATCACTTTACCTAATCACATCTTTTCTGGGATTGCTTATAACAAGTACAGCACGAGGTTTCGCCCGAAACTGACAAGTGCGTTTCTTTTATAAGCAAAAGGGAGACAATGGCCTTTAAAAATCTCTTATGATTAATCAACACGAAAGAAATTTGCTGCTACCTCCGAACCTGCTAACGCCTGATCACCAGACAGACACACATCCGACTGAGCCACCGACCGGCGTCGTCCCAGAAAGAAGTAAATCATAATTTCCATTAACCTGATTCGAACGACTGTCTTTGGACAAAGGACATCCCAGCCAGCACCAAACAGTAGAAACGCCCTGATCGTAGAAGAAGCGTGTCCGCCACTTCACGGCGATTGTTTTGACCCTCAAAATATACGTTGCGGAATCGCCAAGAGCGCAGTAGAAGTATCGTGGTTGGCTATTAATTAATGGTGGAGTGGCAGCACGATGTGACTGCGCTTGTGCTACTTTGCCCGCGCTTACGTCACGATTCTGATGCGTTCATGAATTTCTTGCTACGCTGTTATTTACTACCTTTCCATTGCGCTTCCAGTCCACGGCGATCCGCTACGTAAATTTAGAGCAAGGTCAAAACAATCGCCGTAAAGTGGCGGATACGCTTCTACTACGATCAAGGCGTGTCTACTGCGCTGTCGCCGTTGCTGCTACGATTCGCGGATTTTTTTTATCAAACGGAAGCACAACGGAATCGCCGTCCAGTGGTGTGGGGGTACTAAAGCAACATTACGAAAACACGCCTATCCAAATACATTCAAAATTTTAACGCAGAATTAAACGAAAATTTTCAGATGAAGGATAGTGATATTTTTCTTATTTCTGCCCAAAACGTAGATTGTTGAAATTCGTTAGAATACTCACAATCTATATTTTTGAGCAGAAATAAGAAGAAAATAGTTTTACCTTATAAAAGTGGGGTTCAAAGGGGACAGCATTATGCATGCGTATTGTCGTGATAAAATGAATATAAACATGTACATCGGAAGGCCAACTCGCGTCTCCCAATGCTTTTTATTGCTCTCCATCACGAAAACACACTTATAAAATTTTGACTCCCTTGAACCCTACTTTTATATAGTAAAACTTGCGTTTACAGGGGTAACCTTATTATTCTTATTTCTGCTCCAAAATATCGATTGTGGGTACTCGTTAGAACCGCCTCAACGAGGCGGTTCTAACGAGTACCCAAAATCTATATTTTGAGCAGAAACTTATTTTTCTTATTTCTGCTCTAAAATATAGATTGTGGGTAGTCGTTAGAACCGCATAAACGAGGCGGTTCTAACGAGTACCCACAATCTATATTTTGAGCACAAATAAGAAAAATATTACAATTTTGTCGTCTTAAAACCTCGTTTTTTTCGGCGGTAAAATTTACAATGTTTTTGTATAGGCGTGTTTTCGTAATGAAAATTTGTATTTCAATTGATTCATATCATGTTTCCTATTTATGCTCCAAATGTAGATCTGCGTATTCTTTAGAGCCACCTCAAATAGGTGGTTCTAACGCGTACCCACAACCTATGCTTTGGAGTAGGAATACGTAATACAATGCATATGCTTAAAAAAACTGAAGTGAAGGCAATGATTAGGAATCGATACAATTAGGTCAGATCTCCCATCCATGATACCTAAGGGAAAGAATCTCAAACATAAATCAACGTCACCATATTGGAAACCTCACAAGCGGAAAGACAAAGGGACAGTTACTTTCCCACTAAATGGTCAAATGGCTATCCAAAATAAAAAATATATTAGCAAGCCATATATGCAAGACCTCAAATACACCCGTGCGACACAGTACGTGTTTCTAATCTCCAAAATGGCTACTTTTCTGATGAAAATCCATTATATTTTTCTTTTAAATTCTGCAAACATAGGTCGTAGGTGCTCGATAGAACCGCCTCATTGAGGCAGTTCTAACGAGTACCCACAACCTTGGAGTAAAAATAAGAAAAATAATGTAAACCCCAGTTTTCTCTATATAAAGTTGGGTATAGGGGGTCTTCATTTCAAGGACTAGTTCACGTGATGTCTGAATACAAGGTTATTCGTCACTCGGTTCTGTTAAGATGATGTGAAGCTTAGACGACACCTATCATCAAAATTCTCATGTTGTTAAGCAGACTCCATGATTCGTTTAACTATTCCGCCAGTAACTGCTAATTTATCAGAATTTTGCCGATTGGATTTCAATTATTGCATGCTAGGCAATACTTATCTGCAAATAAGTGTTCTTGCACTGCCAGCGTAGACTGCAAATTCCTTATATAGACGTGAACAAATCGATTCAAGGTCTTTAAATCAATTACATTTATCATTTCTTTGCTATAAAACACATCGTTCTTGAATATGCGATACGTACGCGGAATCCGTGCGCGTATCACATAGCACGTTCTGCCGTATCAAATACCCCATATCACACCCAAAAATCCACACATGCAGCCTTTATCAAACACCTGACGTAAAAATGTTAAGAACAACTGGCTGTCATCCTATAACACCCATCACGAAAACACGCCCATATAATTTTGATCCCCTTGAACCCCGCTTTTATATAGTAAAACTGGGGTTTACAGGGGTAAACCTTGTTTTTCTTATTTCTGCTTTAAAATATAGATTCTATAGAATCTATATTTTGAGCAGAAATATTTACCGTATTTTTGTTATTTCCGCTCTAAAATTGAGCAGCAATAAGAAAAATATCACAATTTTTAATCTTAAAATTTTCATTTTTTCGGCGATAAAGGTTACAATGTATTTGTATAGGCGCGTTTTCGTAATGACAATTTTTAGGGAACGGGGAAGACTCTGATCAGATGGCATATTCTGCAGAGTCTGACCTGTGTCTGTGTGCCACTGTTTGTCAGTGTCACATTTTGGCGGTTCCTATATATCATGGTTAAAGGAAAAATATTATAATTTACCTTCCCAGCCAGCAAAGAACATCGGACCGAATCGGCCGTATACGTTGGCCAGCAGGGTTCACTCATAAATGTAGTTTCCTTTTTACTTTTTTTTTTTTTTTTTTTCGGAATTTTTTAATAACCTTGTTCATAGTTAGTTCAGATTAAATATGTTTTTGTTTGATTTTGTTTGATTTGAGGTTTAACGTCCCCGTCAACACTGTAAAGGTCATTTTGGAGACGTTGCTTCCAATTTTTGTGGGACTTTTACCCGACATTGAGATGAAATGACATCTCAAACCCTGCCGCCCAATGAAACCAATAGAGTTTATAAGCATGGGCGGGCCGATTCGCACTACTTAGCATGGGCAGGCTTAGATCCTCTAAGCGGTTTACCAGTACTCGTGTCCGGGTTAAATATGTATCCACACAGAAAGAAAACTATCAACAAGCCCATCTATTGCTTTGCTTTTCTTAAAAAAATGCTTTTTATTTCTAGAAGAGCTTTAAAAATGAAACCATATTTCAAGATTTTTCGAATGGATAAAGTGAGTGAGTGTTTGAGTTTTACGTGCCACCAACAGCTAAGGTCATACGGAGACGGGACCTCGGTTTATAGACTCATCCGATAGTCTGAAGAAGCTCGGGATCGATCCTGCGACTCCTGGTTTACAAGGCGAGTAGCATAACCACTACACCGCGGAGGCTTCTTTTGAACGGATAAAGGTAGTATATTAGAAACGATTATAATAAGAGTATGAAATTTGCATATCACACCCTATAACAGCTCTCTCAGACTGATATTGGCATCAAGAAAACACGCCTATATAATTTTGACCCCCCTTGAACCCCACTTTTATATATTGTGAAACTGGGGTTTACAGGGGTAAGTAAACCTTATTTTTCTTATTTCTGCTCTAAAATAAAGATTATGGGTACTCGATAGAACCGCCTCGCAGAAATAAGAAAAATATCCCCTTTTCATCTTAATTTTCGGCAGTAAAATTTTCAATGAATTTGTATAGGTGTGTTATCGTCATGGGCATGCCATGAAAAAATGCCATACGGTACTCTCTTTGTGGCGCATAGGGTCAAACACGCAAAACTCTCTCAGGAAGTACAACTGACGCCAATTACTAGATAGTCTAACACTAAAACGCATTAAGACAGCAAATTGTTCCTCTTTATACAAAAGCGTACAGTAATAACTGATTAAATAGAGTTGCGCAAATATGCTCCTTGTGACAACTTTGGAAATATTTGGTTAAAAGTCGGTTTAAGGAATCATGATGTCAACAAGTCCGTGTAATGAACACCCCTCTAAATCCAACTTTATATGGAGAAAAATCGGGTTTACGGGGTATACATTTTTTCTTGTTTCTGCTCCAAGACATTGGTTGTGGGTATTCGTTAGAACCGCCTCAATGAGGCAGTTCTCATGAGCACCCACAACTTATGTTTGCAATACAAATAATAAAACTTTCACGGATTTTCACCAGAAAAGTAGCCATTTTGGAGATGTGAAAAATTCACAATGTCACATGGGTGTGTTATTGTGAGGAGAATACGGTTGCCTAACAGAAGATCTATCTATAGTTTGTTTTAAGATTAGATAGAAAAGTCTAAGCACACTGTGACCTTATATTACGGTTAAAACTGCAAATAACATTTCCCATACTTTCTAGGTTTACATATCTTGTTGTATTTAGCAAAACAGGGCACTTTTTCAAAGCAAGAAAACATAACATTAATAGGTAAAAAAAATGCATGCAATATATAAGGGAAACCGCAATTTAAATACCCCAGTTGATCTGCAGTTATACCTATTTGACCATACCATTTTACCGATAGCCCTATATGGATGTGAAATTTGCGCCTTCGAAAATTTCCAAATTATCAGTTTTGCATAATGAGTTCCTAAGGCACACTGTCAGTCTTCGAAAGTCTATTCCGGTATATGCGTAGCATGTGGAATTAGGTCGACACCCAAAACAATTAAACATTAAATCGAGAATGATAAGCATCTGGTGGCAGTAATAAATGTAAAAGAATCTAAATTATTCAAACTGATGTACAAAATTATGTTTAATGAACACGAAAATGGCTTATATGAATATAAATGGGTTCGCTGCATTAAAGACATCCTTATTTCTGAAGGCCACTCTGAACGTTTTAGGAAAAAAATCCACCAGCAATCCAAAAGCTGTTAAAACAAGCATTTCCCAAGCATTGTCGGATTTGTATATTCAAGAATGGAATGAGAAGGTTAGCATCACCTCTAAAGGATTAATATCCCAAAATTTCTTCGTGATAAAATCATAAAATTTAGAACAGGCAACCACAGGCTATCTATTGAGACGGACAGATGGGACGATACAGTTGCAAATGAAAGAAAATGTAAAATATGTAGTAAAACGATATAGGTGATGAAAATCATTACTTGTTTTAATGTGACTTTTTAAGAACGAAAGAAAGCAATACCCGAAACCTTTCTTTTTCGAATGACATAATATTTCAAAATATAAGGCACTCTTAACTACCAACAGTGAAATAACGCTTGTAAAACTGTTGAAATTCGTAGATATTATCATGAAGAAATTTGCCTCATAAATTTACAAGACGGTTACGGGGTAGGCCTAGAATTTATTTGGGTCTCTCCAATTTCCAGTGGTAACTGGCATCTGCCGAAAATGTTTCATGTACAATTATACTATTATGTGCATATAATGTGCATGTGTATCATGTTTTGTCTCTTACGCCACCTGCATGTGGCCTGAGATGTACTATTAAATAAAGTTCTGTTCTGATCCATTTTGTTCTAATCGTTTGAAAGCTAAGTGGAATTTGCATCTCCTTTTGTACAATAAAATATGATTGAAGCATTGAAAATGACTTTAACTTTCTATCCTTCAATGGAACAGTTACAGTAAGAACAAGTATTCAAAGAGTGACAGTCCCGCCCATAAGAGCTTGGGGAAAAAGATTGGCTGCATGCTGCTTTCGCGCAGAG
Organism: Lucinisca nassula; assembly: GCA_963580285.1. Classification (NCBI taxonomy): domain Eukaryota; kingdom Metazoa; phylum Mollusca; class Bivalvia; order Lucinida; family Lucinidae; genus Lucinisca; species Lucinisca nassula. Next base: position 113,950,638 of record OY757011.1, read on the forward strand.
CTGAGATCGACGGAACTTGAATACTGGTAAACCGATAAGAAGGTCTAAGCCTATCCAGTAAAGGTGTTGCCTTAAAGCGGTATGGCATTTTACTGTCTAGTAAAAGTCCCACAAAATCGGAAGCAACGCCTCGTGGAGTGAAAACTCAACATAAATTAACAAGCAGAGTAAATACACTGAAATATCGCTGAAAGACCACTTTAAACTAAGACTTATTCTTCATTTAAAGCATATTTAGAGGGTTTCAGGGGTTTTATTCGTTGTGTTTGATACACATAATGCTCTTTAGTAATGGGCCACCTTTGGGACTGTTCAAAAGTGGCCACCTTTGGGACTGTTCAAAAGTGGCCTTACAGGCCACTTTTGAACAGTCTCAAAGATGGACTTATTAGAGTAATATAACTATATTATTGAAGTCTATGTCATCTTAGTATTTTTTTCTATGCCGTGCACATATCTTATTATTTATTTAATGGTATGTTTAGCGATTATTGGGGAAACGAATCGATTCTGTTTGAATCTTCTTAATTACATTCATTCATCATTGAAATCGGAAATAAACGTTTGTTAGTTTGAAAGGTTTATTCATAAACAAGATGTAAACACTCAAGTTTTATTATTTCAACGTCATATGGGCCTTTGCAAGCAGCAAAATGATTCAATGTGGCATGTGCGTCCAGTAAAAATAGCCATCCACGCATACTGATCAGATCCTTTGCAGGTTTACTGAGCTGTAGGTAACGGTTGATCGAACTGCAAAAGTGTAAGGCCGTACATGCTTTGACAATGCATGCTTTAAAGTTAGGTTCAAAAGCCCAGTAGCCAGTTCAATAGCGGTGAAAATGCTAACTATCAAGTTCTAGTATTCCGAGTTCAAAAGCTGTACAAATGCTAACTATTCTAGTATTCTAGTTATAACAATATCTATTAGAGTGGTATTTTGGCTGAAAAACCTGTGAGTAGCTTTTGTATTTGCAAAAGTTACTCACATTTGTCAGCAAAAAGTATTATCATGTTCGCCATATTGAAGGTTTAACTGATATGTTTTATGACAATTATCAGCACTGTGAACTGGTTGAATGAACTAGGCCTAACCTACTTGTACATATTGGCTATACGCATATCGTAAGAATGTGCAATCTACACACAGTTTCTTTAGCACTTTAATTGAAATTATACAGTAATTCATGATTGAAGCATTGCCTCTTGTAAGTTTCTAGTGGTCTTAGCTATTCATCGTAATAATAAATGACGTCCGTGAAATGAACACCACTTAAAACCCACTTTATATAGAGCTAATTCGGGCTTAAAGGGGTAAATAACTAGGGCGTTAGGATTCCTTAAACGTAATTTGGCCTTTGCACCTAGGCGGTCAAAGGATGTTGCATATAAAACATTTGTTCGCTCTCAACATCACCCATTTGGCATCCCTATGTTAAAACTCTGATTCAGCAGGTGGAAAAGGTGCGGTGGCCAGCCACTGCCGACGATGGAGAAACAGAAGCAGCGTCGGTGACATGCTTAACGAGCTAGAGTGGCCGTCCCTAGACGTTCGTTTTAAGCCGTCCTTATTAACCTTCTTCTATAAGATACACTCTGGTACGGTGTCTATTTATAACGAAAGGCCCCCGTCCATCGGGCCTGGAAGAAATAGATGGGCTACATGATGCTTCCACACAGAGCTGAAACCGACCGCACACGAGTATTGGTAAATCGCTTAGAGGATCTAAGCCTGTCCAGGCAAAGCGGTGCGAGTTGGACCGTCCATGCTTATAAACACTATTGGATGTCAATTCATCCCAATGTCGGGTAAAATTCCACAAAATTGGAAGCAACGACTCAAAAATAACCTGTACAGAGTTGACGGGGGCGTTAAATCTCAAACACACACACAAACAAACAAACAAATAAACAAACAAACAAATTATTAGTAACCCCTGCAACAGCGTCAACCCATACAAGGGCATCAAAAGTAAACAACTCGCAATATCGTATGTACCAGTCCTATAGCGATGCCCTGAAAAACTCTTTTTTTTCCTTGAACTATTCCTCAATGGAATTGTCTTCCCTCTTCTGTGGTGAATGCCAAGACTGCAAAGGAGCTCAAAGCCCGTACAGTGTAAGACTGAGACTCAGAGGTATGCGTTTTAGGATAAATGTACCTCTGTTATTCAGATTGTAATAGTTTTAAGGACTCATCCAGTGACTTTTTTTGTAGCTAAATTCTAAACTTATCCACCCAATCGACTAAGATAATGGCCAATATGACTGACTCAGTATAAGAAGATGACTGTGTTCTTTGTTTATAACTTTTTTCCCGAAAACATGCTAGACATTGATACCATTAGACTTGTGATCCGATATAAGCCGAGCGTCCGGTAACCGGCGAACAGAGTGAAACATATCATCTGCACAGAAAGCTGCGGCTGATTCTATGTCTGCACTGTTTGTTTAATATATCGGACTTTTCGTAAAACTAATCTGACGAACTGGTAGAAGATTCTTTGTGTCATATATGTATATACGGTAGGTTAAGGAATTATTTAATGCCCTCATGTAATATGCTCTGACTGTCGCTTTGTTCTAGAATGACATAGCTTTATCCATTAAATATATAATTAAGTTGAATCTCGAGGGCAGCATTCAATTTTTCTCAGACATACGAGTATCTTAAACGAGATACCATTTGTGACTGTATCCATCCATACCTTTCTTATTATTATGCATATCAGCTGCAGAATCAATTAGATACACGCTAGAAACCTATCACTGATGCATCTTTCCAAGATATACTTAACAATGATATATCTTATTACAGGCCGTGACGAGCGAAAAAAATGTTTTCGCATGTCGTTCAGCGAAGACTCAGATCAGCCTGCGCATACAGAACTTTCGCTGTGCACTATATTGATAGATCCTGCAGGCAAAGGAGAGCACTGTTCTCTTTTTTTTTTGCTGGACAGGCTCTGCTTTGGCTTCACTTTGCTCACACCCTCTTGATGTGGTTTATGTGAAACGATGATTCTTGTAAACGCCAACCGTCCTGAACTCAAACATCGTCTGTTGTATTTGGTTAACATCTCAAACCCACATTACGAAAACACGCCTATACAAATACATTGCCACCTTTATCGCCGAAAAAAATGAAAATTGTAGGATGAAAAATTGTGATATTTTCATATTTCTGCTCAAAATATAGATTGTGGGCATTCGTTAGAACCGCCTCATCGAGGCGGTTCTAACGAGTACCCACAATCTATATTTTAGAGCAGAAGTAAGAAAAATAAGGTATACCCCCGGAAACCCCAGTTTTACAATATAAAAGTGGGGTTCAAGGGGGTCAAAATTATATGTCTGTTTTCATGATGAGTGGTGTTTTAATCATTAAGTCTCTTTCGAGCCTGATTCGGGTCACGTGTGAGACACCAAGTTCTGCCACAGAAGGTCAGGTAGTTTTTTTTTTCGGGTACTCCGGTTTTCGCACACCTCTGATTAACGATCGGCTCGATATGAGTGAAAAACCTTGAAAGGACTGGAAAACCAAATCATAAGCCTGGGTGGTACTAAAGGTAAGGGAGTAATCACAGTGAATAAAAAATTAACATAAGTCTTGGTGTGTGTACGTGTGTGTGTTGTGTTGTGTGTGCGTGTGTGTTTTACATCTCTACAACAACTAAGGTCATTTGGGGATGGGACCTCGGTTTCAAGGCTCATCTGAAAGACTGGAGATGCCCGAAATCGCCCCTACCACTAGTTTATGAGGCAAGCAGCTTAACAACAGTGCATCTCCGAGGCTTATTTGTGAAATATTATTTCGTGCTTGAGTTTGTTTTTATCACATTTAGTAAAATTCCTCCTTTAAGACCACATTAAATTAAGAGTCATTCTTGCCTTAAAACTATATTTTCTTTGTGTTTTCGACGCAGAGGAGACCACCTCTTGGACTGTTCAAACACTTTGCTGAATACAGCAATGTCTTTTTTTCTCAGAATTAAAACAGTCACTGATTCTGGAAACCAAAGCTATAATAAACGTCTAATGATTGAGGAATAAATAATGCCAAATTTTCGAGCCGTTCAGAATTTTCGAATAGCTACAGATATTGGCTGGTTACAAGGATAATTTCGGGATATTACTTTCTTATAACCTTTCTTCTTACAAGTGTTCTTAACATACGTTATAAAAATAAAGGAACTTATGTTAAAGATCCTCGTTACGAACATGTACAAGTAGCATTTATAGTAAACTCAACGTACTTTCATAGACTCTGATTTTGATACACGTAACAGCAATGGGTTTTAAATGATTTAGACAAAGCAGCTATTTTTTCGCGTATCGCACTTATGGATGACAACGGTGTTATTCAATATTTTGGACAAGAATATCTTTATAAAGACTTATACAAAACAGTGTCTAGACATTAAAAAAATTTCATTTTGAAACATTATACACCATTAAATATGATCTATAAAAGGATTATCCTTTGGTGACAAAGACTACACCGTAGAACTGAAAAGTATGCAGTGTTCAAGTGTTTTTTTCTGGACCAGTCTAGCTAGTTTTTGCCAATTCGGCCTCACCAGTAAAGTCTAGGAACAGCGTTAAAAGCATTTAATATGGATGTTTATGTTAAATTTGAAACCTTAAAAGCTTGTTTTCGGTTTTCATTGCAACGGTCGACCTGTTCATCGAGTATATTCTAACAAGAACCATTAACATATTATACATGTATATTTTTTTTCATTTTAGGAACTTTTTCCTTACCTGGTACTATGAAAATGATTCAAACAGTACACGAGAAGCATTTAATGTATGCTCTACATTACGAAAAGACGCTTATTCAATTATTTTGAAAACTTTTCCACCAAAAACTAAAAGTTTTCAGATATTATTTTGTTATGTTTCAGGTTTCTGTTTAAATATAAAGGGGGCGGTTTGATATGTTGTGAGCCTCTTATTGAAGAATGTACGCATGGGTGTTTTTTTAAATCCTACTATTCTCTGACTATATAGGGCCGTGTACCCAAGGACTGGTCTCATCGGTCAGTTTGTATCGAGGAGGTGGCACTCAAAAGTAAACAAGACAAGCAGCTTTGGCAAAATGGACAAATTCGGTGAAAGGGCAGTGATCCAATATTTGCATAAAAAAGGCTTAACACCTAAGGATATCCAACACTGGGGAAAGATGCCCCTTCATACAGTGAAAAAGGTGCATGGTGGAATTTATGCGCGGCAGACAGAGCCTTGAGGATGACACCCGTCCTGGAAAGACTGTCAATATTGCAACCCCAGAAATGGTCAATAAAGTCCATGATATTGTTATGACTGACAGACGAGTCACAGAAAGATATACATGTATAGCCAGAAGAGTTGGCATTTCACAGGAAAGAGTACATTCCATTCTGACAGAGGATATTGCAATGAGAAATCTTTCGGCCCGATGGATACCAAGAGTTCTGAAAGTTGATCAGAAGCACACCAGGCGCACATTATCGCATGCTAATCTTAACTTTTTTAGGAAAATCACGCCAACTTTCTTCAGATATGTCACTGTGGATGAAATATGGGTCCATCATTTTACCCCAGAGGCCAAAAAAAAAAAACAATCGAAACATGGCTCACACCCGCCACAGAAGGCAAAGTAGAAGTAAAACACAGATCAGGAATCGATACAATTAACTTATTCCACCCATCAAAGACACCAAAGGGAAAGAAACACAAACATGAAGCGACCAGACCATAATGGAAACCTAAACAAAGGAAGGCCATAAGGACAGTTACTTTACCACAAAATGGCCATATGGCCATCCAAAATAAAAAGACACAAGTGATACACACAGTAATTGAACAAACAACATCATAAATAAACCGCCACAGAATAACCGCCTTGGAACGGTCAGTGGAAAGAATTCCACTGGGGGGCTTAAATCGATTTTACATGGCCATAATCCTCGCCCTTACATCTGTCGCGCTATACACTTATTTTGTTTAGTCCGCATGAAGGCTTCCTAACTCATCAGTGTAATATCTCCGAGAACATACAAATAAGAAAAACTACAGAGATGAAACAAGGTTGAGGACTCGACAGCTTACAACAACAGAATTGCTGGAGCAAAAGAAAACCAACAGTTAGACTCCGAGGGGCCCGACCAAAGACGGAGCATCAGGCGCCAACCAACATAAAGAATACTAAAATAAAATAGAATTCCATTTATGTTTTTACGCTGGAACCGTCATATAATCTTAAGCTCGAACCACCGGTGTGCAATCAAAGAGGGAAGCAAAGGGGCCAACCGTGATTGGGTTAACCACCATGCATGCAGTCTGTTTTATAACTTTTATGTTGAACCCAATCTTTATATATAGACGAACGATTTTACGAAATTGGGTACTAAAGCCATTACAGGCGTGTATTTTTGTAATTTATATACTTAGTCACCATAGAATTCGGGTTCCATCAGCTGGTAGGGTTATGGTATAGGTTTTCTGGAATGCAGATGGTATTCTGCTGATAGATTATCTCCAAAAAGAACAAACAATCAATGGCACATACTATGCTTCACTTCTGATGCAGTTACGGGAAAATATTAAACCTAAGCGCCGCGGAAAGCTCACTAAAGATGTGTTGTTCCAGCAGGACAATGCTCCTGTTCACAAGTCTGTCATTGCTATGGCTGCCATTCACGATTGTGGCTTTAACATGATTGAGCATCCGCCTTATTCACCTGATCTCGCTCCATCAGACTTTCATCTATTTCCGTAGAAGTCTCCGTGGTGCAGTGGTTACGCTACTCGCCTTGTAAACCAGGGATCGCAGGATCGATCCCGGGCTTCTCCATACTTTCGGATGAGTCTTTAAACCGAGGTCCCGTCTCCATATGACCTTAGCTGTTGGTGGGACGTAAAACTAAAACTCACTCACTCACTCACTCATCTATTTCCGAAATTGAAAACGGCTATTTCAGGTACCCACTTTCACGTAATGATCGTAATGATGATGACATCATATATGCAGTGGATGCGGATGACTTTCTGATCAGCCAAGAAAAGGAGTTCTATAAAAGTGGCATAGAGGCCCTTATACACTGCTGGCAAAAATGTATAGATACTAAAGGGGATTATGTTGAAAACTAATACAATATGTCCGACAAAATTCAAATCCTTAATACGAGGCTCACAAAATATCAATAAGCCCTCGTAGATTGTAGGTACTCGTTATGAGGCGGTTTTAGTGGGGGTATAAGGGGGTCAAATTCATATTTGCGGGTTTTCGTGATGTGTAAAAGCAAAGTCCAAAATTTGTATTCTTCAAATGTGGTCTTTCGACATTTAGGAACGTGAACCTGCCTTTTTGCGCATCGTACACGTACATATGAAAATGATAACGATGTTGTTCACGCACATGTTTGACAAGAATATCTTTATAAACACTTATACCAAACAGTTTCTTTTTATACATGTTGAACATCAAGACACTAATGAATCATCATTTTGAAACATTATATACTATTAAAGCCCAGGAAGATTTTAATTGGAATCGATGGATGCATTTAATAAACGATGCTTATCTTTCTTTTGAAACCTTTAAAGCATGTTTTCTATTTTCAAAGCAAGGCAATAAACCAAATTTTTTAGTATAGATCTCTGGCTCTTTTTCGCGATGATGCAGGTCACCTATGTCCAACACCACGAAAACACGCCTGTATAATTCTGACCCTTGAATCCCACTTTTATGCAGTAAAACTAGGGTTTACAGGGGCAAACATTATTTCTCCTCTAATATATAGATTATGGGTACTCGTTAGAACCGCCTCGATGAGGCGGTTCTAACGTGTACCCACGATCTATATTGCGAGCGGAAATAAGAAACATGTCACAATTTTTCATCAGTTTGGCGGTATGATTTACAATGTATTGATATAGGCGTGTTTTCGAAATGAATATGGCCATAGTTCATTGGTCTAGAAATACCGGTTATACACAGATTGTGTATCTGGCGGTCCTAACGAAAACATGCTAATGAATATCTCGATACCTTTACTTTTCCATAGAGTGGGGTTTCCAATGGTGTTTATTGATATGGACTTCTTTGTTTGTTTGGTTGAGTCTTTTTCTAACCTTGCACTTAGGGTCACATGGAGAATGGGTATTGTTTTAAATAAACATCCGAAAGTCTAGTGAAGCCTGGGATCGGACCCATGACCCCTGATTTATTAGTGATTGGCGTAGCTTAGTCACTAAACCACGGATACTTCTATCTATGGACATGGTCACGTGCTGATTCATTATACAACAGTATCTTTGCAACAGCATGCAACCTTCCTGTGAGACATATAAGCTGCAACAGCATTTAGACATATACAGTAAAATTCCTATATTAAGACCACCTTTGGGACTCTTCAAAACTGGTCTTAAAACCACTTTTGAAAAGTCCCTAAAGTTGTCTCCGACCAGAGGACATTGTATGTAGAAAACACAAAGAAAGAATTGCTGGAACCTACTTAATAAGGTTTTCAAAGCAGAATTAGTCTTAATTTTAGGTGGTCTTAATAGCGGAATTTCACAGTCGTGATTTTTTATCTTGCTTAAAAAAGAGACTTTTGTGGCTCGAACACCGATATCTCGTTAACCACGACTGTTTCTAACTCGTTCGAGAGGCCTTAGGCTAAATGCCTCATCACTGTAAATACTGATCTATTTTTTGGCATTTAAGGAGATTTTTTTTTCATATTTTATCTTGAAAACGTATGTTGTATGTACATGTACTCATTAGAATCGCCTTGATGCGATTCTAAAGAGTACATTCAACGTTCCTTTACTTTAAAGAAGACAGAAAAAATATTCCTACCATGTCTCATGATCTAGCGCTTTGGGTGACCTTCAGTGGTTCGAACTACTTCTATCTCGAACAAATTTTCATGGTCCCCATTACGATAACACACCCGTGCAACATGGTGCATATTTCTCATCTCATAAATGGCAACTTTTCTGATGAAAACCCTTGATATTTTTCTTATAAATGCTCAAAACATAGGTTGAGGGTGCTCGTTAGAACCGCCTCATTGAGGCGGTTCTAACGAGTACCCACAAGCTATGTCTTGGAGCAGATATAAGGAAAATAATTATTACCCCCGTAAACCCCAGTTTTCTCTATATAAAGTGGGGTTTAGGGGGGTCTTCATTTCACGGACTTGTTCACGTGATGCCAAAAGTGTTCAAGCCTTTGAAGTTCAGGGGCCAGTTGTTCAAAACTAACGACAACGTTAGTTAACGTATCGTTGAAACTTTGGTCAGTTAATATGGCAAATATGCTAATATTTTTTTTTTTTTTTTTTTTTGCAGCAACAAATACCAAAATTTTAGATACTGAACTTGCTAGAACAGTTAACGATATGACCACTAACGAGCTCGCTAAGCTAACGAGGCTTTGAACAACTGGCCCCTGATGTATTCGGAGTTTCTGAACACATATTTTGGTTATTGTTTAGAACAGCGCCCCACTTAATAATATTGTTTCGTATCTTTCAAATCTGCCGATGTCCCGGGATCTCCGTGTCTGATTACTTAAATCTTTCCTTGGGGACTCCACTTCTACTTTTTCATATTTTTCATTAGGGCAAAAGCCTATCCATTATGGTATCTAGCAAGGCATTAGTAATCAGAGTATTTTTTTTTTTTCATATGAGCCCCGCCAAACGAATTTGGGTCTTTGAGCATTCCGTCATGACAAATTTTAACTGCGCATGCCCAGCCATTCAGAGGGACCAGGGATATGGCTTTCTGTCTGAAGGTTCCTCTTGATTCACTGCTTGTATGAGCGAGCAGCGAAGGTTCTGGCGAGGCTGCGCAGATGCGCAGGCTCGCCTGAACCTTCGCTGCTCGCATAGGCGATAAGTACCAAAATCGCTTGACGGGGCCCATATGAAAAATTGCTATACTTTTCATATACAGTACGTATCAGTGCAACTACAGACTTGAAAATGCTGGTGAGGACCTCCCCATTGCGGTTCAAATAATAATAATAATATTAAAAATAATAATAGACCTTATTTATAGAGGGTAACACATTTAGTACCAGTACTAATCTTCCATGTGGCCCTCTTTTTCTGGGTAGGAACCAGTACTAAGCAATATTGATAAAGTTTCTTGCTTAAGGAAACAACAGGTGGCGCTTGCGAGGATCGAACTGGCTACCTCTCGATCTCAAATCCGATATTTTACCACTGCACCAAAGCGCTCCACAAATAAGCGTTTTTCAACGCATTACGAAAACACGCCTATACAAATACATTGTAATCTTTACCCCGCCCACACCCCCCCCCCCCCCCCCCCTCCCACCAAAAAAAAAAAAAAACACGAAAATTTTAAGATGAAAAATTGTAATTTTTTTCACACCAGGTATGTTTTGAGCAGACTGAGGCGGTTCTAACGAGTACCCACAATCTATGTTTTGAGCAGAAATAAGAAAAATAATGTATACCCCTGTAAACCCCAGTTTTTTTTTCTATATAAAAGTGGGGTTTAAGTGGATCAGAAAATTATATAGGCTTGTTTTCGTGATGGGCTGAACTCTCTCATAAACAACTAGGACATATGAAGACAAAGACATCAGTTTGAAGACTCTTCCAATAGACTTGGAGTAATGGGCATCCAGAGGCAATGAGGCGGTTCTGACAAGCACCCTCAAGCCAGTTTGGCAGGTATAAACATTAAAAATGCTGGTCGTTAGAACCGCCTCGATGAGGCGGTTCTAACGAGTACCCACAATCTATATTTTGAGCAGATATAAGAAAAGAATCACATTTTTTTTATCTTAAAATTTTCATTTTTTCGGCGGTAAAGCTTACAATGTATCTGTATAGGAATGTTTTTGTGATGCTTTAACTCGTCTATGATAAAAGAAAGCTTCCAATTGCATGTAATTTGCTTTGAACACGTTCGTTTCTAACTTAAGGGGCGTATGATTCATTTTATTTGTTGTAAGTTTTACATAGCCACTTGTACTTTGAGCAGAAACCCAAGACGTCTGATCTATGTCTTCAATGGCCGCGTGTCTGTCAACAAGTCCATGAAATGAAGACCCCGTGAACCCCACTTTAGGCCTAAAATAGCTGTGTTTCCACTAACATATCTAACATGGGTATGGGTAGGTAGGTTGCAAAATACGTTTTATTTTCTGTCAAAATTTTATTCGATGGAAAAAAGCAAAAAACCGTTAAAAAGGTTTATAACTATATCACCTGAAAACATTCAAATAACGAGGTTAAAAGCATCAAGGAAGCAAAAGAACAGGGTTTCAAGTATTAGTTCAGCTTTTTTTGACAGTTTTATTAATTTTTATCATAAGTGCTAGAAAATATTAAGATTTGTAGGTAAGAAGCATTTTTTTCTGGATGGCAATAAAATTGGCAGGTTCGGCACAAAAACCAGGATCGGTCGGGTTAGCGGAAACACAGCTATTTTTTCGGCCATATATGGAGAAAACTGCGGTTTACAGGGCTACACATTATTTTTCTGAATTCTGCTTCAAGACATAGGTTGTGGGTACTCGTTAGAACCGCCTCAACGAGGCGGTTCTAACGAGCACCCACAACCTATGTTTTGAGTGGAATAATGATAATATATCGCATATTTGTATCGGAAAAAAATGCTTGCCCTGGCAATATGACAGTCCCCATTTTTGGACAAGTGTGTGTTATTATTTAAAGGGGTACGCTGGACATATTTCAGTTCGAATATAAGTACGAAATTGTGATAGGAATTTTTCAGTTCAGTTCCATAAGAGATGGCATTATTTGAATCATTGGCAAATCATTGTGCTTATCATGGAATAGCTCAATATAATGAATGTCTAGATATTCAGATACTCTAAATATGCAAAATATGATGAAAATACAAATTATATTTTAGTTTCGCCGAAGGCAACATAAAAGATACGATTAGTGCCGACATTCCAGTGTACTAAAAATAGCTTAAAAGATGCATTAAATGCAGTATTTGCCTGCAAGGAAATGCAACATATTTAACCTTTCAGGCGCCAAGAAAAACTGTATCTGAAAATGTCGTCTGTTCATCTCGTCTGCTGATACTTCTTGCAAACTTTTTAAATATAGTTTTGCTCACAGACAAACAGTGTGGAGCCGATCAGACTGCTCCTTTCAAGTCCGTGAAATGGAGACCCCCTCTACACCCCACTTTATATAGAGAAAACTGGGGTCTACGGGGGTATGCATTATGTTTCTTATTTTTGCTCCAAGTCATAGGTTGTGGGTACTCGTTAGAACCGCCTCGGTTCTAACGAGCACCCACAACCTATGTTTGCAGTATTTTTAAGAAAAATATCAAGAATTTTCATCAGAAAATGGCCATTTTGGAGATGTGAAAAATGCACTATGTCGCAAGGGTGTGTTATTGTAATGTGATCTGGGTCCACATGTTTTGCAAATAACCAACAGGCAACAAAGCAGACGACAGGTGATGTGTTGAAACATGCAGTTGTTATTCTGTAAAACCAACTTTTACATAAACTGGAGTATGTAGGGGGTACATATGTTCGTTCCGAAAAACCCACCTTTACATAAACTGGTGTATTCAGGGGATACGTATGTACGTTATATTGATAATAATAATGTTGGCATGAAAACAATACAAGACGCCTGTCTATGAAAACCAGAAGTGAATGGAATGACCAGGAATCGATACAATTACTTTAGACACCATAGAACATAAAACTACTTCACGATAATGAAAACTTCATAAGTCGAGAGCCAAAACCCACAAAATTGCCCAACGGCTATCAAAAATAAAAAGATATTAGCAACATACATGTATATATATAATAAACCACAATAAACCATAAGAAAGGACCGACTTGGAACGGTTAGTATTTTTGTCTGGGGTTGGGGTTGCGGGGAGGTGATTACTAAGAAACCTAGCAATATGTTTTCTTGTTGTTTTTTTTCTGTTCCTGCTTCAGAAACAAATATTTATGACACGGACTTGTTGTATTGAGGGCTTTTTATTGACAGTTGGCTAGTCATAATCTCAAGGATTAGAACAAGAGCACCTCCACACATCCAGTAGTGTGTGTGTGTGTGTGTGTGTGTGTGTGTGTGTGTGTGTGTGTGTGTGTGTGTGTGTGTGTGTGTGTGTGTGTGTGTGTGTGTGTGTGTGTGTGTGTGTGTTCTTTGCAGTATCTAGCGTCATTGCTTTTGGGAGTTCATAACGATTACACATTCTCACGGCATATATAGAAGAAAAATAATGTATGTCCCTGTTAATCCCAGTAGGTCAACAGGGATGGTCATTTCACAGACTTGTTAACGCGATGCATGTACTTCAAGTAAACAGTTCTGAAGTATTCTGTGGCGTCTGATCTGAATTTTCTCTATTCGCCATTATCACTTTCGCGACTCTGGTCCTATATTAAGACCACCTTTGGGAATGTTTAAAAGTGGTCTTTAAGACCACTTTTGAACAGTCCCAAAGGTGGTATCTTATTAGGAGACACCGAGTATAGAAAACACAAAAAAGAATAACTGACATGTTTTTAATAAGCTTTTAAAAGCAAATTTAGCCTTAATTTTAGGTGGTCTTAATAGCGGAATTTTAATGTACATGGGCTATAAATACGGATTCTAGATCCATCTTCTGCACAAAAATACGGGTCACATTCTCTAACTAAGGCCTGGTTTGAGGTTTACTCCAGCTGCGGTATGACCTTAATCGTGTTACAGAATTTATAATTTTATGGCTGTCTTGAAATATTTTCTGTCACAATAAGACAAGCTTGAGGTTGCGAAAGTGTTTCCAACTCAGTTAAGATGTTTGACACAGAAAACATAACCTTGTAAGGTTAATAAATATCGCATTAATTAAGATGTGACATTCATTTTTAACCAGCTTTATAGCAATATGATCATTAAGCCAAACCGTGTCTTCCAACACTTTCGAACACCATACTATGATATAACACCATGGGGTAATACGGGCCTCCGTGGCCTAGTGGATTAGAGCGCTGACTCTTCATCATTAGGTCTCTCACCGCTGTGGTTCGAGCCTGGCTCGGGTCACATGTGAGACGCCAAGTTCTGCAATGGAAGATCAGGTGTTTTTCATCCGGGTACTCCGGTTTTCTCCCACCTCTGATTAACGATCGGCTCGATATGAGTGAAATAATCTTGAAAGGGGCGTAAAAACATGTGCTACTTTGGCGTCTTTCATATATACCACTATACGACTAGCACTTTTTAGATGATTTGTCTATACTTTGCTTATATATATCTCAAGCATAGTTTGTGGTGCTCGTTAGAACCGCCTCGTCGAGGCGGTTCTAACGAGTCACCACAATCTATGGTTTGAGCTAAAGTAAGGACAATAATATTTACCATGGTAAACCATTTTTGTTAGTCGACACAAAGTTGCTAAGCACGGTAGTTTTACGTTGCTGATGGCCACGTGACTATCACTGATTGGCACCAACTCAAGGGAACAGTTATTTATAACAGCGCTGTTGTTTCACGTTGTGACGTCAGGGTGTTGGGGTGAAAAGGGCTATATCGGCTCGTGTGTCGCTTCTAACGAGTGCCAACAAACTATGTTTTTAGCAGAAATAAGAAAAATAATGCATACCCCTGAAACTATGTATATAAAGTAACTGTTTAACTAACTAAAAGTGGGGTTTTAGGGGGGGGGGGGGGGTGAAATTATTTGGAAAAAAACGGATCCGAAAGAGAAATTTCTCTCATTTAAGAGTACACACTTTTTTTATTTGTTTCCTTGTTTTGGAGTTTGATGGCCCAGTCAACACTATTTAGGTCATTATCGAGTCGGTCAGTTTACAGAATCCCATGTTTCCTGGACAGGCTTATGCACATCAGCGGTTAACAATGCAAACTGCCAACTGTCCTTCTTGAACGGCGCAAGGGAGAAAAGAAAACATGATCAGTCTCAAGGAAATAATTTTGCAGACCCGGCAGGTATCGAGCCCGCGACCTCCTGATCACCAGACAGACGTGAGCTACCGCGGACGGTCCTTTTTGAAGAGGGTCGGTTAAAAATCACAAAAAATTTCTTCCTTATGAAAAATCACGGGAAAAAGCGCCAGGTATTTTTTCCTCTTACAGTTGGTTCATATTTCATTTCTAATACCGCTGTTAACCCTTTTTGTACCAATTGGAATCTTCCTCCTTATATATAGCAGGAGTTCATTTCAAACTTTAGGGGTGTCAGGTTGTGTTTTCTTCAAACAAAATTGATTTGGAAAATGGCTGAACTTTTTGCAAACAGTGAAGGCCCTGATCTGCGTCGTCTGATCTGGGCCTGCACTGTTTGCCAGGGTACCCCTTTAGGGGTTTCAGGTCTGAAATGGGTTAAGTGAGCTGAAATAAAACTAGATGGATGTGAAAAAAGTTTAAATAATTGCAATAAAGATAAGGAAATATGAAATACAAAACTAAAACAGAAAGCATAATTGCGCTCGTCTCAATTTTGTTTGTTTGATTTGAGGTTTAACGTCACCGTCAACACTGTAAAGGTCATTTTGGAGACGTTGCTTCCAATTTTGTGGGACTTTTACCCAACATTGAGATGAAATGACATCTCAAGCCCTGTCGCCCAATGAAACCAATAGGGTTTATTAGCATGGATGGCCCGCCTCGCACCGCGGTTCCTGGACAGGCTTAGATCCTCTAAGCGGTTTACCAGTACTAGTGTGCGGGCCGGATTCAGCTCTGCGTGGAAACATCATGCAGCCCATACATTTCTTCAAGCCCCTATGGGCGGGGGCTATCGCGCTCGTCTCAAGCCATACAAGCCTGGCATCAAATTTTAGGCAAAAAGTATAGACCCTGATCATACGTTACGTATGCCGCGTAACGCAGTGTTGGATCAAAGTCTTCACTATTTACTTAATGTATGCATGTTAGAAATACAACAAACCTGACAACTCCATTATTGGAAATGGACATGACTTAAAGTATTAGGCGCACGATTCTTCACGATCATATATGGGTAAGCACTCTATCATAATATAGTTTTTTATTTCAAAGGGATTCAAGGCATTTGTCATCTCTGAAAAGGTATTAAGAAAATGTATCAGATGAGATATTCATATGTTGCCACCATAGTCGATGATATCTTAATGTCACAGCCTCGTTTCCGACTCAAAGAGAATGGATCAATCTGACGTAATCTCCGTCGGAGACAATTTTCATTAACTTTACGTTGCTTTCCTTTCAAATGAGCTTCTGCAAAAAGCGGTTTGCTCTCCATTGACAGCATAATTTGAAAAATGTAGTGCTATGAAAAGTATATAAGCGACAGATGCTTTGCAAACGGCGAATTTCTCGAAAAAAAAAAAAAGTCTACATCTGATCTTAATCATGTTAGCTTTTAAGGCAAAACACAAATCAACAGACGACATTGCAAAGGTGATTTCTTATTTTGCAGAAGCAGTTTACTCTCTTTTGACAGCATAATTTGAAACATTTGTTTCCCCTTACGGTAGTGCTATGTAAAGTATACAAGTGACAGATGCTTTGCAAACGGCGAATTTCTCGAAAATACAGTGTACATGTAATCTTAACCATGTATGCTTTTAAGGCCAAACACAAATCAACAGACGATATTGCAAAGGCGATTTCTTATTTTGCAGAAGCAGTTTACTCTCTTTGGACAGCATAATTTGAAACAGTTGTTTCCCCTTACTGTAGTGCTATGAAAAGTATACAAGTGACAGATGCTTTGCAAACGGCAAATTTCTCGAAAATACAGTGTACATCTAATCTTAACCATGTTAGCTTTTAAGGCCAAACACAAATCAACAGACGATATTGCAAAGGAGATTTCTTATTTTGCAGAAGCAGTTTACTCTCTTTGGACAGCATAATTTGAAACAGTTGTTTCCCCTTACTGTAGTGCTATGAAAAGTATACAAGTGACAGATGCTTTGCAAACGGCGAATTTCTCGAAAATACAGTGTACATGTAATCTTAACCATTTTAGCATTTAAGGCCAAACACAAATCACCAGACGATATTGCAAAGGAGATTTCCTATTTTGTAGAAGCAATCAAAGTACTGAAAGCAATGAAAATAGTATTGTCTCTGAGTGTACGCTAATAAAATACAGTGAAATTCCGTTATTAAGACCACCTAAAATTAAGACTTATTTTGATTTAAAAACTTATTTAGAAGGGTGCAGTTATTCTTCCTTTGTGCTTTTTTGCACACAATGTCCTGTGGTTAGGGACCACCTTTGCGACTGTTCAAAAGTGGTCTTAAAGACCACTTTTGAACAGTCACAAAGGTGGTCTTAATATTGGAATTTCACTGTAGTTTTGAACTTTGACATTTATTGATTCGTTTTGGCAGCTCAAATATTCAATATGTTAACAAGATCGTTCAATGTACACCCCTCTAAACCTCACTTTACATCACGTAAACACGCCTATATAATTTTTACCCCCTTGAACCCCACTTTTATATAGTAAAACTGGGGTTTCCGGTGGTTTACTTTATTTTTCTTATTTCTGCTCTAAAATATAGATTGTGGGTACTCGTTAGAACCGCCTCGATGAGGCGGTTCTAACGAGTGCCCACAATCTATATTTTGAGCAGAAATAAGAAAAAAAATATCACAATTTTTCATAAAAAAAAAAAAAATCATTTTTTTTCGGCGATAAAGGTGACAATGTATTTGTATAGGCGTGTTTGCGTAATGATAAGGAGAAAACTGGGGTTTACGGCGGTGAACATTGTTTTCCATATTTGTGCTCCTATCGTGACACAGGTTTTAATAAGGCGGTTCTAACGAGCATCCTCAACCTATGTTTGGAGTTAAAATAAGACAAAAATATAAAAAAAATTCAGATGTAACAGATGCACGGATATTTTATCGTACATGCAATTGGAACGTATTTTCGGTACTTTGAAGTCCTTTCATTTCTTTGGCGCTGCTTATTAACCCATATGTGCATAAGCAGGGTCTTCACTGTTTTGCCAAAGTATCATTGTAAACCCTGATTAGACGGAGAGTGAAAACCCTAATTAGACGGACTTTGGCCAACAGTGACCCTGATAGGACCCCACAAAACACCGCGTCTGATCAGGTACTCACCGTTTGCTTTAAAGTAAAAAAAATGGTGAAAACATCACAACAAATAGAAAAAAAGCGTGATACGTCATATATTGCAGTTGGACCTCTTCAAAGCTATTGGGTGAACGACAGTGTGTGTGTGCGCGCGCGTGCGTGCGTGCGTGCCAGTGGGCGTGCCAGAGTGCGTGTGTGTGTGTGTGTGTATGGCTCTCCTTTTTAGGAGGAAATAAAGTATCTAATCTTAACTTGCTTAGTCACGGAAATTATATTCTTTGTATCCGTCTAAAGGACAATTTAGTTATTGATGGTCCGGGTATTTTATACTCTCGTGCTTTCAACATCTCAAATTTCTGATAATGCAAACATGCAGAAAAAATATCGTAACATGTACAGCGAAACTTCGGTGGCTCAAACACGGATGGCTCGAATAACATGGTTGAGTCAAACTTGCTTTGGTGTACATGCACCTATAGAGTTATTCATTCAAAAAATCCAAAATATCAAACCATTTAGAATTAACTTAGGAATGTTTATCTTATTTTTATCTTAGAACGTATGTTTTGTGTAGAATCGCTTCGATGGCTCGAACACCGATGACTCGTTTTCCACTGCTGTCTCGAACTCGTTCTCTAGTCCATAGAAAAGTATTTCCGTAACTGCAGATATAATTTGTTTGTTTGTTTGATTAGAAGTTTAACGTCCCCGTCGACACTGTATAGGTCATTTCGGAGTCATTGCTTTCAATTCTGTGGGACTTTTACCAGACAGTGATATGAAATGGCTTCTCAAGCCCTGCCACCCAATGAAACCAATAGGGTTTATAAGCACGGAGGGTCCGACTCGCACCGCTTTGGCTGGGCAGGCTTAGATCCTCTAAGTGGTTTACCAGCATCATGCAGCCCATTTATTTCTTCAAGCCCCGATGGGCGGGGGCCAATTGCAGGTATGAATATATTTGGGATAACTGTCTTATTTTTAAAATGTTTGTTGTGTGTATTCATTAGAATCGCCTCGATGAGGCGATTCTAATGAGTACACATAACATACGTTTATTTTGAAAAAAAAAATAGCCATCGGAAGAGATGGCAAATCCCCCGACCAAAAGCCAATATGGCCTTCAGAAGATTGTTCACCAATAGAAAGTGCGCCAGAATTAAACCAGCAATATATCACAAAGTATTGGAGTTATAGCCATCACAAGATTATACTGTCAGGGGAGGTAACTAAAAAACCAGGGCACTCAGAAATGTGGTTCTTGCGCATGACATGCCTGCTTAAGCTCATGTATTTCTGTACGAAGTACCATCAATATGTCTCAAAAGGTATTGGAGATATGGTGATCACAAGTTGGTCATACTGTTATATTGGAAGGGTAGGTTATATTGGAAGTGTAGATAACTCAAATACCACAGCACCAACAGTTGTGGTTCTTGCACATGACATCCCTTCTGTACCTTGTATGCAATTGTGCCAAGTTCCTTCAACATATCTCAAAGGGTGTTGGAGTTATGGCCATCACAAGGTTTTGTTTGTTTGATTTGAGGTTTAACATCCCCGTCAACACTGTAAAGGTCATTTTGGAGACGTTGCTTCCAATTTTGTGAGACTTTTTACCCGACATTGAGATGAAATGACATCCCAAGCCCTGCCGCTAAATGAAACCAATAGGTTTTATTAGCATGGACGGTCGGCCTCGCTACGCGGTCCCTGGACAGGCTTAGATCCTCTAAGCGGTTTACCAGTACTAGTGTGCGGGTCGGATTCAGCTCTGCGACGAAGCCTTATGCAGCCCATATATTTCTTCAAGCCCCTATGGGCGGGGGCCTGGCCATCACAAGGTTATATTGCCAGGGGAGATAATTGAAAAACCAGAGCACCCAGAGTTGTAATTCTTGAGCATGACACACCTGCTTAACCTCATGTACATCTGCATCAAGTACCACAAATATGTCTCAAAGGGTATTGTAGGTACGATGATCACAAGGTTGTCATATTGTTATATTGGAAGGGGAGATAACTCAAATATCATAACACCCAGAGTTGTTGTTCTTAGGCATGAAGCGCCGTCTCAACGTTGTATACAATTGTGCCAAGTACCATCAATATATCTCAAAGGGTATTGGAGTTATGGCCATCACAAGGTTATATTGTCAGGGGAGATAATTAAAAAACCAGGGCTACCAGAGTTGTGGTTCTTGCACGTGACACACCTGCTGCTTGACCTCATGTACAACTGTACCAAGTATCATCAATATATCTCAAAGAGTGTTAGAGATGTGGCCATCACAAGGTAGTGATTCTATATTATTGGAAGGGGAGATAACTAAAAAAACCATGGCACCCAGAGTTGTGGTTCTTGTGCATGACAAACCGTCTCGGCCTTGCGAAAAACTGTGCCAGGTATCATCAATATATCTCAAAGGGAAATGGAGTTATGGCCATCACAAAGTAGTCATTCTATTTTATTAAAAGGGGAGATAACTAACAAAATTTGCCATCCAGAGTTCTGGTTCTTGCCCATGACACGCCGTCTCAACCTTGTGAACAACTGTGCCAAGAACCATCAATGAATCTCAAAGGGTATAGGAGTTATGGCCATCACAAGGTTGTCACTCTACTTTATTGGAAGGGGAGATAACTCCAAAACCATTGCAACCAGAGTTTCGGTTCTTGTGCATGACACGCCGTCTCAGCCTTGTGAACAACTGTGCCAGGTACCATCAATATATCTCAAAAGGTATTGGAGTTATGGCCATCACAAAGTAGTCATTCTATTTTATTAAAAGGGGAGATAACTAAAAATGCTTGGCATCCAGAGTTCTGGTTCTTGCGCATGACACACCGTCTCGGCCTTGTGAACAATTGTGCCAAGAACCATCAATGAATCTCAAAGGGTATAGGAGTTATGGCCTTCACAAGGTTGCGTCTACGGACGGACGGACGGACGGACGGACGTTCTCACAAATGGATACTTATGTGGCTATTTTGAGCAAGATTGATACTTAGGTGGCTAATTTTAACCACATAACAGACCTTTTATGTGTCTAACGGAATAAATCGCACTTTCTCTCATTGACTTACATTGATTCTGTCCAAGTTCATAGCCACCTATCTATCCATTTGTGTGTACGGACAGACGGACGGACGCAAGGCTGATCGCTATATCCCCCGAACCTATTCGGTCGGGGGATAAAAATGAAAAGATGTCCATGTTATGCCTCCTGACCTGGCTCTTAGACCAACCCTCGGTGGCTCAAACTACCCCTGTCTTGAACAAATTTTCATTGCCCAAAAGGTGTTCGAGCCATTGAAGTTCGACTCTATCTCTTTATAATCCCCCACTAGGTCTCTTATCAATTACCTTCAGGTGATCGAACTACCGCTACTTCGAACCTATTTGCATAGTGCAAAAGTTCGACTATACTTAGTATTTGATTTGTTAAAAAAATAACTTTACTTATCTTATGCGACATCTGCTGAACAGAATAAATCAAGTGAAATATCATACCCCTCGATATTATGAAGACTTGAACATTTTTTCACCTGGTATTATTAGTTTTGAACTGTGAGATAAGATATTTTGTTTTGTGGCTAACCAAATCATTACTTCATCATCAACCAATAGCATAGAATATATGGAGAAAAAAGCTTGTATTAAAGATGATTTTGATTTGATTTGATTTGATGTTTAACGTCCCCGTCAACACTATGTAGGTCATTTTGGAGACGTTGCTTCCAATTTTGTGGGACTTTTACCCGACATTGAGATGAAATGGCATCTCAAGCCCTGCCGCCCAAATGAAATCAATACGGTTTATACGCACGGACGGTCCAACTCGCACCAATTTTCCTGGGCATGCTTAGAACCTCTAAGAAGTTTACCAGTGCTCACGTGCGGTTGGTTTCAGCTCTGCGTAGAAGCATCATGCAGCCCATCTATTTCTCTGAAAGCGCAGTCTGAATTCATACAAATTGTCTTGCGAGTTTAATACAGTGACTCCATTGGAGTCTTATCTTGTCATTTTCAAGGATGAATCAGAATCAAACAAAAAAGAATAAGTTCAGGCATGGACAAAAACGCGAACACCGTTTAAAGTCAGAAATAAAAGTTCATATAAAAGTAATAATGATAACCTTAAAAAAATCTGAAAGTCTATGGTCTTGTTTCAAATATCATGTTTATGACTATAAAATTTGCCATCGGAAATACATTACAGCCGGGCGTTTTTGATTTATTGAGAAGCATCATAAGTAGTTCTGGTCATTGCAAAGCTGCTTACACCCACTATAATATAAATGAGCAGACCCTAACTTCCAATGATAACAAACTTGGATAAATGATTTAAAGGAACAAAAATATCAACTGTCATCATGTTTACAGGTCTGTGTCATCAACACCCCTGTAAACACCGCTTTATATAGATGAGTGTGTGTGTGTGTGTGTGAATTCGGGTTTAACAATTTTTCAGTCATATCACGACGGTGTCTGGTTGCGACAGAGACCTCCCGTTCCCCGGAGCGGACACTCTACCAACTGAGCTATCGGGGCCGGTTTTATATAGATGAAACTGAGGTTTACAAGGATATACATTATTTTTGTTATTACTGCCCCAAGACATAGTCTGTGGGTAGTCGTTAGAACCGCCCCCATGAGGCGGTTCTAACGATCAGCCATAACCTATGTTACGAGTTTAAATAAGAAAATATCGTATTTTTTATCAGAAAAGTAGCAGTCATGATAACAAGTCTGTGAAATGAACACCCCTCTAAACCCCAATTTATATAGAGAAGACTGGGGTTTACAGAGGTATACATTATTTTGCTTATTTCTGCTCCTAGACATGGGTTGTGAGTTCTCGTTAGAACCGCATCAAGGAGGCGGTTCTAACGAGCACCCACAACCTATGTTTGAATGTAAATTAGCAAAAGTATCATAAATGTTCATCGGAGAAGAAGCCATTTTTGAGATATGAAAGAATGCACTATGTCACACGGGTGTGTAAACGTAATGCATTTTTGGGATATGAAAGAATGCACAAAGTCACACGGGTTTGTCTTTGCTCTTGCTAAGCACATGGATAGTTGGTCCTCCTTACAACTGCCCAAACAACCCAGAAACGTATCACAATATTTCATCAGATTTGTTTTTATGAATTAGAAAGAAAACATTTTATCTTATGGACCTGTCATTACTATGACAACCAGCATTCTTTCTTCTTTATTTTCTTGATTTAAGAGTCTATATAATTTATTAGATCATCGAGACAATAGTATGAACATATGATACACGTACATGTATAACGCATGTGCGAAATGTACAATGTTTCCAATTAAAGAGAAAGTGCCCGGATTAGCATTTTCCATTACATATTATGCTGCCCCTTCCTCGGTGAAATATGATTTTACATAAAAGTTCATTCATTAAGAAAGCACGCCTCTTCAAATACACTGAAAATTTTACCACCAAAAAAAGGAACTTTTCAGTTAAAAATTAATAATTTTTATGTTTCTGCACAAACCATAGATTGTGGGTACTAATTAGAACCGCCGCCGTTCTACTAACCAATTCCCACGATCTATGGTTTCAGTAGAAAAATAAAAATAATGTATAGCTCCTGAACCCCAGTTTTTCTGCATAAAATAGGGGTTTAAGGGGGACAAAGTTATGTAGGCGTGTTTTCCTGATGTGATATACATGTATGCTATATTATCTTTCGTTCTGGCTACGTCACTGAAACAAACGTTTATATAGTACAGAGTTATACAGGTGTCAGTTCTGAATGCCATTGTGATCAGATGCCTGGGGGTACATGTATCTGTATCTTTGTTGTTCGCGACAAATGCTCGTGACGAGACGGTTCTAACAAGTACCCACAATCTATATTTTAGACCAGAAATAAGAAAAAAACAAGGTTTAACCCGGTAAACACCAGTCTTACTATATGTAAGTGGGGTTGCAGGGGGGTCAAAATTATATAGGTGTGTTTTCGTGATGAGTCAAAGTCGAGATTCAGAACTAGTTTTCCTTGCACACCAGATGAGGAAATCCGTGGTTATAGCCTGAGATAGAAATCCTGTTCTTACCCTGGCATTCTTATTACCCAGGCAAACTACATCAGTATAATGCGCGAAAAATAAAACGTTAATAAAAATAAAATGAAAATTTTCGGTGGTGTTGTGCAAGAAAACGAATGTTATATGCGGTTCTGTTTCCAATCAACAACAGAACCCCATATTAGATTCTTGTGGTGAACCTACACCAGTGCTGTCAGAGCTTTGATTATTATTGGCTTTCCTTTAGGTGAGCTCTCAGTTTTGACTGCGTCTTTATATTAAATCGTTAGCTTTAATTTTCTGTAAAGTTCATCATTAGCCTAACTAACTCATTTGTGGTAGAAATACAGTAAATTCCTATATTAAGACCACCATTGAGACCGTTCAAAAGTGGTCTTTAAGACCACTTTTGAACAGTCCCAAAGGTGGTCCCTGACCAGTGGACACTGTGGGCAGTAAACACACAGAAAGATTAAAGTGCACCCTTCAAAATAAGCTTTTTAAAGCAGAATTAGTCTTAATTTTGGTGGTCTTTATAGCGGAATTTTACTATTCACTGCCCTTGTAAGTACAGTTGCAATGGTAGACGGCCAATAAAACGTAAGAAAGTGCAAGCCAATAGCTGCCAGCAAAACTACGGGGGAGGAGGAGGCTTGAGAAACGTTGTGCAATAAAATTCATTAATCGATTGATTAGTTGTTTTAGTTGTTTTGATCCCTTGTAGATCATTTTGTGTCATCTACCAGAGAAATAGAAGATGTCGCAGAGGAGATGAAAGTGAGGGAAAGAAGAGAAAGAGGAAAATGAAAAGAAGCGTAGAAACAGAAGAAAGAAAAACATCCCCCCCCCCCTCAACCCTTACCTGCTGCAAGGACAGCAGATCTTGTCTAATTGTAAGCAAATATCAGTTGGATGCCCCAGTGACGTCGTACAATCGGTTTACCCTTACATTATTTACCCTTATCCCGCTCTTCACAACAACCCCTACCCTTGCAAACAGCGTAGATCCAGATCAGATGGCTTCTGAAGAAGCCATCTGATCAGGATCTACACTGTTTGTCATGCAGTTTGTGTATTGAACAAATATATTATATGAAGTAATTTGATTGGTTTGATAATCAGCAATGGAAGTGGCTTAATTAGTCTATACAGCAGGATAAGGGTTAATTCAAATTCTTGACTGAGAACATGGGGTATACTGTTCTGGAAGGAATGATACTTATCCGCCTGCAGATAAAATCCGATAGTATTTTTTTAACATTTTGAAGTTACGCAATCAATCAAACAAAAACAGAAGGATTTTGGAAGGCAGGCAGTACTGAGAAGCTGCAGATCATATCGCTTGCGAATGATACATCTAAATTACATTTGTTATGTTAAAATTAATCTGTTTACATTTGTGATTTATCCAGATAACAGGATAACAGCTTTATCAAGAGATGTTAGCGGTGGTATTGTTCTGATACCATGCAAACATGAAGATAAACTATCATATCACAATGTTTGCCAGGTAAATAAACTGAAATAAAAACAATAAATAAAAAAATGGAAATGGCATCCATCACGTGAACAAGTCCGTGCGATGAAGACCCCCTGAACCCGTCTTTATATAGAGAAAACTGGAGTTTAAGGGGGTATACATTATTTTTCTTATTTCTGCTCCAAGATATAGGTTGTGGGTACTCGTTAGAACCGCCTCAATGAGGCGGTTCTAACGAGCACCCACAACCTTTATTTGTAGTACAAATAAGAAAAATATCACGGATTTTCATCAGAAAAATAGCCATTTTGGAGTTGTGAATCGTAATGTACAATAGGACCACTGCGAACAGTGAAACCTCTACACATGCGTACAGTCTGATCAGAACTGTTGCTGTTCGTATGAGCTTTTCTTAGTATCTTAGCTATCGAGTGTCTGGATGCACTGATCCTATTGTAGGAATTGCTGTGTGTCAGCTCATACGGGAGCGACATCGAATAAATTACATCTTCCTGGCAAAAGAAACTAAGATTCACTGGAACAGGCAAAATAAAGTAAGAATTTCTGTGGGACAACATAAAGAGATAAGGAAAGTAAGATTTTCTGAAAGGTAAAAAATAAAGAAAGCTTAACTAAGAGGCAAAATAAATAAAAAAAACTAGAGCTGTCAGAGGATCTGACTGCTATACATTACGAAAACACGCCTATACAAATACACTGAAAACAATTTCGCCGTAAAAATGAAAATTTTAAGATGAAAAATTGAGATATTTTTTCTTATTTCTGCTCTAAAATATAGATTGTGGGTACTCGTAAGAACCGCCTCAATGTGGGTACTCGTTAGAACCGCCTCATTGAGGCGGTTCTAACGAGTACCCACAATCTATATTTTAGAGCAGAAATAAGAAAAATAAGGTTTACCCCTGTAAACCCCAGTTTTACAATATAAAAGTGGGGTTCAATTGGGTCAATATTATATAGTTGTGTTTCCGTGATGACCCCCACTTTAGCACATTTTACTGAAACGGGTATCCATGTAAACAGGAAGGGTGTTCATTACACAGACCTGTTAACGTGAAGATACGTCATCCTACAGCAAGGACATTACGAAAACACTCCTATACAAACACATTGTGAATTTTACCAGTGAAAAAAGGAAAATTTTAAGATGAAAAATTGTGATATTTTTCGTATTTCTGCTCAAAATATAGATTATGGGTACTCGGGATCGAGGCGGTTCTAACCAGTAATCACAATCTACTCAAAATATAGATTGTGGGTACACGTTAGAACCGCCTCGATGAGGCGGTTCTAACGAGTAATTACATTCTATATTTTAGAGTAGAAATAAGAAAAATGAGTTTTTTCCCTGCAAACCCCAGTTTTACTATATAAAAGTGGGGTTAAATGAGGTTAAAACCATATAGGCGTGTTTCAATGATGATCAAGACAGAATTCTAAACAAAATTAGAAACAGTGATTCTGACCTTGACCTGACCCTTATGAAATTTATGTCACCACATTAAGAATGCATATGCAAAATTTGAACTCAATCGGTGAAGAAAAGAGGGAGTAGTTCGCATCACAAGATTATTCTATTTTTAGCAACAGTGACTTGATCATGAACAGACGCATATGCAATTTATGTCATGCACATCTGTATCTCATTATGAATGCATATGCAAAATCTGAGCACAATCTGTGAAGAACTGTGGAAGTATTTCGCATCACAAGATAATGATGTTTTAGCAACAGTCATCTTGAAGTGACTTGACCCATATGAAATTTATGTGACGCACATCTACGCCTAATTATAAATTTTCATGTATATGCAAACATGCAAAATGTGAACTCAACCGGTTAAGAAATTTGAAATTAGTTCGCATCACAAGATTTTTCTCATGGATTTCTATATTATTTTAAGCAACAGTGACCCTGACCTTGACTTGACGCATATGAAATTTATGTCACACATATCTACACCGAATTGTGAATGCATATACAAACTTTGAAATCAATCGGTGAAGCAATGTGGAAGTAGTTCGCTCATGGATATCTATTCTATTTTAAGCAGCAGTGTCCTTGACCTTGGTCCATATGAAATCATCTTCACCATATGTGAATGGATATGCAAAATTTAAAGTCAATCAGTGAAGAAATAGAAGGGACGGCAATGATCAGGAATCGATACAATTAAGCTACAGCTCCCATCAGAGACACCAAAGGGAAATAAAAAAAAAACACACATGAACCAAAAAGACCCAAATGGAAACATCAATAGCGGAAAGCCAAAAGGACAGCTACTTTCCCACAAAATGGCCAATTGGCTATCCAAAACAAAATAATATAAGCGACACACATACTCAAAGACAAACCACAACAAAAATAAACCGCGACACAAAAAACCACCTTGGAATGGTCAGTGAAACGAATTCCACTGGGGTTGGGTGGGGGCTTAAATCGATTTTACGTGGCCACAATCCTCGCCCTTATTTCCGTCGCGATTTAGACAAATAGTTTGTTGTTTGGAAGAAGTTCGCAGAACAAGATTTTTCTCATGGATTTCTGTTGTATATTTCGCAACAGTGACTTTGGCATTCACTTGACGCATGCTAAATGTACGTCGATCACGTTACATCTACACCATGTTGTGAATGCATATGTAAAATTTGAAGTCAATCGGTGAAAAAATCCGGAAGTAGTTCGCATAATAAGAAAATGTGTCAAGGATGGGCGGATACACAGACGAACCAAACAACCAACCAACCAAAAGACTGACTCCCCTGCAAACTTCGTTTGCGGGGCTATAATTAACTAAGAAGCAAATAAACTGAGAGGCAAAAGAAAGTAATATTTTCTGAGAAAGAGTTGCTGAGAGGCAACGGAAAGTACAATTTACAGAAAGGCCAGAGAAGGAAAACGGTGAGAAACGATTTTAGCAATTTTAGAAGAGGGTCACCTACGCAAAATGCCTATGAAATTTGAATGAAATTAGCCCAGGAGTTTGGGAGGAGTAGCCATTTAAATATTTTTCTATTTTCAGCTATGATGGCCATCTGTTGTCGCGGTATATTTTTGATATGGTTTGTCTTGAGTGTGTACATGTATCGCTTATATCTTTTTAATTTGGATTTTGTGGGAAACTAACTGTCCTTTTGGCTTTCCGCTATTGATGTTTCCATTAGGGTCTTGTTATTTCATGTGTGTGTTTCTTTCCCTTTGGTGTCTCTGATGGGTGCTGTGGGTTAATTGGATTGATTCCTGAAAATTGCCTCACTTCTGTTTTGTTAATCTGAGCAGAACGATTCCAGCTATTATGGTAAACAGTCACCTAGGCATTGTTCCTCTGAGTTTTAGGCAAATTTGGTCAAATGTGTTTAGGAAAAGTTAGCATTTTAGCAAATTGTTGAAATTGTTTTCTATTTTTAGCTCTGGTTGCCATCTTGTTTATCGTAAGAAGAGCGATTTTAGCTATTTTAGGAGAGGGCTAACTAAGCAACATTTCTATGAAATTTGAATGAAATTGGACGTAGTCTTTAAAATTTTTTTTACATATATTTTAGCTCTGACGGCCATCTTGTTCATCAGAGCGCAACGGCTTTAGCTACTTTGGTAGAGAGCCACCTAGGCAACATTCCTGCGATGTTTTAGCGAAAATAAGCCACGGTTTTATGAGTTAGAATTTCAAGCACAAATTGTTGACAATTTTCTATTTTTAGCTCTTGTGGCAATCTTGTTCATTGGAGCAAAACGATTTTGTCTATTGTGGTAGATGGTCACCTAAGCAACATTCCTTTGAAGTTTGAAAACAATTTTCCCAGAGGTATGGGAGTTGTAGCCGTTTAAAGATGTTTCTACTTTCAGATCTGGCGGCCATCTTGTTCACTGGAACGGAACAAATTTAGTAATTTTGGTTGGGAGCTCCTGTGAAGTTTAAGCATAATTAAGCAATGGGTTAAGGAGGAGTTAGCATTTAAGCAAATTGTGGACGTTTTTCTATTTTTAGCTCTGGTGACTAAATATTCATGGGAACATAGCGGAAAGCCAAAAGGACCGTTACTTTCCCACAAAATGGCCAATTGGCTATCCAAAACAAAATAATATAAGCGATACAAACCACTCAAAGACAAACCATAACAAAAATAAACCGCGACAGAAGAACCGCCTTGGAACGGTCAGTGAAACGAATTCCGCCGTGGGGGCTTAAATCGATGTTACGTGGCCACAATCCTCGCCCTTACTTCCGTCGCGATTTAGACAAATAATTTCGTTTAGTCCGCATGAAGGCCTCCTAACTCATTTGTGCAACGTCTCCGTGATCACACACTAAAAATTCAAACAACCACAGAGATGAAACAACTGTGAGGATTCGACAGCAAGAAACCACTGAAATGCTGGAGCAATAGAAAACCAACAGTTAGACTCCGATGGGCCCCCAGAGACAGAGCATCAGGCACCAACCAATATTACATAGAATTAGATTCTCTCTAACTCTCAGTAAAATTTTGAAAAGGCTTTGCGTAGTTTATTGTACCGATAACCCTTATTAAGAAGTTTAGCAGTATTAATTTATTGCGAGTGTTGAAGTCAGTTACATGACTACACACTCTAGCAAATCGAATTAATTTCGAAATATAAACGCCATAGGATGGCGCACGATGAAAATTTACAATCTCAAAATCAAAATCACCGCGTTTATCATATATTTTGCAAGAAACAAACCCATCTACAATAGAATATAAATCCAAAAACGAGGCATCTGTATCAGAAGAATTTGCTTTATTTAACTGAAGTTCGTGGGGGGGGGGGGGGGGGCGAGGGGGGTTAAATTTAACTGATCAAACCATCGAAATGGGCATTGTCAATATTTAATAAATCATCCAAATAACTAGAAGTCGAGATAAGAGCTTCAATAATTTCAGATTGGTATTCAGCAGAAAGAGACATCATGAAGTCTCTCTCATAACAAAACAAAAACAAATTGGCCACAAGGGGTGGGCAATAAGTACCCATCGGTAACCCCACATCTTGTCTAAGTAACATAGTACCAAATCTTATGTAAATATTGTCAACTAGAAAGATGAGAGCGTCACACACTTTGCGACATGACCATAAAGTATAATTTTTATGGTCTTCAGAAGTGAAAAAAAGCATTTCTTACATTACATGCAAGATAGAGGAAGTCTTTTCTATGAAATGTCCATTCAATTAAATCATTAAGTTTTTCTTTTATAAGATTATGAGGAAATGTAGTATAAAGGGTGGAGAAAAATCATAAGCAGACAGACTTCAAGCACGAAAACGTCTGCATTTCAATTTATTTAAAATACCATTATAATTTTTATAGACCAAAACAGATTTCTACCTGATCTTGCAAAGATTTTGTCGCAATATTTTATCACATGTTTTTGGTGGCAGTAAAACATGACGTTAATACTTTGGAGAGTTCAGTGGTGGTACAAGAGCTTGAATTCGCAACAAACCGTGCCTTGTATGGTCTTTTATGAAGTTTAGGTAACCAATATAACGTAGGAAGCTTGTCTTGGCCTTCTTTAACACAGACAGCTAACTTGTGGATTGTGGCCACGTAAAATCGATTTAAGCCCCCCCCCCCCCCCCCTGTGGAATTCGTTTCACTGACCGTTCCAAGGCGGTTCTTCTGTCGCGGTTTATTTTGTTATGGTTTGTCTTTGAGTGTTTGTATCGCTTATTTTATTTCATTTTGGATAGCCAATTGGCCATTTTGTGGGAAAGTAACTGTCCTTTTGGCTTTCCGCTATTGATGTTTCCATTTTGGGTTTGTTGTTTCATGTTTGTGTTTCTTTCCCTTTGGTGAGTCTGATGGGAGCTGTGGGCTAATTTTATCGATTTCTGACCATTGCCTTCTCTTCTATTTTGTTGGCTGAATGACAAATGTGGTTATCAACTAAAGCCGTCTCTACAGCTAAAGGCTGCAGTTCATAGGCCTTAGTACCACCAAGTTCTTGCTGAAGAGTGTTTTAATACATAGTGAAGACGTCAAACAACGACCACATTGTTAGCGGCCTTATCTGCTGGGGCCAAAACAAACTTGCTATAAATTCTTGAATACCAAGCTGAAGGTGACGTAAAGACGTCTTAGGTTTACGAGGCAAAACTTTCGTATTTTGAGAATAAAAAGAAATGCGTTTGTTCACTAGTTTCAGAATGCTAAGTTTCCATTCTTTAAAGGCTTAATGCTCAATATACTCTCGTTTACACCATCGATTACCAAATTCATTCAAGGCAGCAGCGATTTCATCTTTTCACTTATAGGAGCAGTTTTTCGGTTTTTAACTGTACCTGCCATCTTGTTGATCCGAACAGTACGATTTTAACTATTATAGTAGAGAACCATCTAGCCCATATTCCTCTGAAGTTTAAAGGAAATTGCCCCAAGGTTTTAGGAGGAGTTGTTTTTTAAATCAAAGCATCCCCTATGAGCCTTCCAGTTTCACTTGAAGCTCAAATAGTTAATAGTTTAACACAAAGTTAAACTGCCAAAATTTTCAAAGGACTATACCTCAGGAAAAAAAAATAAGATTTTTTTTCAAAAGTTGATCTGAGGCCAGTTGTTCAAAACTAACGATATTTGTTGTGGCAACTATGCTAATATTTTTGCTGAAAAATGAAATGCAAAAGCTGCTCACATTTTTTCAGCAAAAATTCCAAAATTTTAGATATTGTACTTGCTAGAACAGTTAACAGTATGACCACTAACGAGCTTCTTAAGCTAACGATGCTTTGAACAAATTGGCCCAGATCATCTACTCATCAGCTCAGTCTTTAAACTTTCAAGGCGATCGTTCAAATGGTTCTTGAGATAACGCGCTTACAAGCTTAAAATGCCCAAATTTTAAAAGGGTAAAATCTCAAGAAATTTCAGATTATTTTTTTTTCTTCAAAAATTTGATTAACTTCAAAAATTTACAGACTGAGCTGATGAGTAGATGACCTGATCAACTTTTTAGTTAGGGGGTCAGAATTATATAGGCATGTTTTCGTGATGGACTACGGTATCTGATCTGTGTCTATACAGTGTGCCTTAAATACAGGTCTGTAAGGATTAAACTAAACAATCGAAATTTTCTTTAAGAACCATTCTCGACATATCGAAAACACGCCTATATAATTTTGACCCCCTTAAATCCCTATTTCATACAGTAAAACTGGGTTTTACATGGGTAAACATTTTTTTCTCATTTCTGCTCAAAACATTCAATGTGGGTACTCGTTAGAACCGCCGGTTCTAACAGATATCAACAATCTAAGTTTTGCGCAGACATATAAAAAGTGTCGAATTTTTTTTTGTTGTTGTTGTTTTGAAAATTGTCATTTTTGGTGGTATAATTTTCATTATATTTGAATAGGCATGGTTTCGTAATGGCATTTATTATTGAGGGCAATCATGTCATTACATAATATTATAAAGCCCTCATCGATCAGTGCTGACTGAATAGAAGTCCTCTGTCTTCAACAGGTAAGGGGTCTCTTACTTTACTAACTGTTGACTAAAGTCTACATTATTGATTTTCCCCTTAAGTGCCTCAGTCAGGGGATTCAACAAGAGCTACTAATCACCCTATTAAGGGCCCCCTTTTATCTGCTACAAACAGTATATCCCGAGGGGCAATAAAATAATTATGGACACACGGTGTGTCCTACTGTTACAAGAATAAATGCCTTTAAGAGACATTCTAACACAGCGCGCCTATATAGGCAATGGAAAATAACTGTGTTTTATTCTACAACAAATCACGACAAGGAAGAGCGTGACGAGTGACGTCATTAAAAACTGCAAATTTATGACGTCACTAGTCGATTTCCTTGACGTTGGACGGTGTAACGTCATTTTCTCGCATCGAAAACGTTAGAAAAGGATATAAATGCATGTGTTTCAGTCGATCATTTTAGCGGGATTTCTTTTAACAATGGCGAAAAGTAGTGAGAATTTGAAGGAAACAACAGCATTATTGCCGAGTTTCAGCGTGTTAGAATCGAAATAGATCAGCTCTAGCCAATGATTTGTTAGGTAATAAATCACAGTTTGTCGGTCAGTTGTAAGTAGACAAATCACGCGCGCTACGCGCTCGTGATTTGTCTAATTTACAACTGATCTCCAAACTGTGATTTATTACTCAACAAAACACAGCTAGAGCTGATCTATTTCTTAAATCGACGTATCAGTGCTGTCAGTACTTTGATTATCGAAGTCACTTAACGTCTTGTTATAAATCAAAATATGATTTGAAAACAACTACTCAGTTTTAGACATCAATTAGTCTACAGCACCGCTTCGATTTCTGAGATACGTTCCATTTCACTAAGAGCTCCGAACAAGATTTGTTAGGTCAACAATGCATTGTGCACGACAAGTATCGATTTTGTAAGACATGCATGCACTATTAAAGGTATCTATAAAAGGAAAATCAGAATGCGTTTATTTTCCACGTCTTTGAATTAAAAGGTATTGTCCTGGCAGACCGTTCATCTGTGTGTAATGTGAGCCGCATCTTTGCATAATTTCTAAAGTTTAGTACTGGGTGACCTTTCTAAGCAAAATAAAGCGTTAGACGCAGTCCTTACGGTGCTAGATTACAGGATGACAATGGGGCATGTATAATAGGAATCTTACATGGGTGTGTACGGTGATAGGAATCTCACATGGGTGTGTACGGTGGATCGAAGAATCTGTCTTGGGGATCACGTTCCAGCGTCAAGAGGTTTGCCGATCCCGAGGGACGGACTTTCTATCTAACCTCAACACCCATGCACAATGGATTCTTTAGTTTGCTGCATTCACCTCGATTGCTTACGCCTTCGATATTTTAATTACATTGATTTGACGATTGTTACAACGCAAAATGAAGTATTTTTTTCATTTTGATTCTTTTTACTTCACTTTGCGTTAACATAGCCGATGCGAAATGAAATAAAAATGTAGTGAAAAATATTTCATTTTGCGTTAATATGCTTCATATCACCGCAAAATGAAGTAATGTTAGAAGAACCTATCTGTCTTCGAACGGAACCCAAAGGCTTGGGAATGTCAGTAGGATAAAAGGTATTTGGGTGTCATGCCTGATGTTTTCCGTTATCTGTGTATTAAGTCATTACATGATCGTGTAGTGCAGACAGAGGTTGAGGGAGCATATTGGTTTGGGCCTGTCTGTGGGTCGGTCTGGTAAGAGTCTACAAATTTCGGATTTAGCAGGTAGTGGGGGGTGCTCTCTGTGTTGCGAAAACAAAGGCTGATTTACGCCTTTGGTTGCATATGGGCCCCGTCAAGCGATTTTGGTACTTATCGCCTATGCGAGCAGTGAAGGTTCAGGCGAGCCTGCGCATTCGCGCAGTCTCGCCAGAACCTTCGCTGCTCGCTCATATAAGCAGTGAATCAAGAGGAACCTTCAGACAAAAAGCCATATCCCTGGCCCCTCTGAATGGCTGGGCATGCGCAGTTAAAATTTGTCATGACGGAATGCTCGAAGACACAAATTCGCTTGGCGGGGCTCATATGATAACGGCAGATTTACTCATGACGTCATGGCTTATATACAAGCAATTAACGTAAAGTATACTAGGCAAATAATGTAGATAACATTGTTTTGTGTTTGATCCTCTTAGCGGTTTACCAGTGCTAATGTGTGTCGTTTTCAGCTCTGCGTGGAAGCATCATGCATCTATTTCTGTTTCACGAATGCGCTAATTGATATGTCAAATACGCGATTTTTGTTTTACGAAACCGCGAAATATTTTACTATCAAATGCGCATTAAACAAGCGCGAGTTTTATTCCTTTTACAGGAAACCTGATGGCCCCAGCCCATCGGGGCTTGAAGAAATAGATTATGCTGCATGATGCATCCACGCAGAGCTGAAACCGACAGCGCACGAGTACTGGTATATCGCTTAGAAGGTCTAAGCCTGCATCCCCAGGCAATGTGGTGCAAGTCGGACCGTCCATGCATATGGACCCTATTGGCGGCAGGGCTTGAGATACCTTTTCATCTCAATGTCGGGTAAATGCCCCACAAAATTGGAAGCAACGCCTCCAAAATGGCCTAAATAGTGTTGACGGGGACGTTAAAACTCAATTCAAACTAACAAAACAGACATCATACTGTCAACGAAAACTGAAGTAAAATTAAATATGCCACCTATCATCGCAAAATGAAATAATTTTTTCATTGTGATAAATTCTCATAGTATCGACAGAAAATGAAGTAAACACTAAATTTTATGTCATCGACAAAGATAACGCAAAATGAAGTAACACGTTCAAAATGAAAAAAATACTCCATTACTTCATTTCGCGTTGAAACAAGCGCCCACTGATATCAGCTTGGCGGCCATGACGTCCTATACAAATATTGCAATCAAACACGCGAGTATTATTCTACCAAGGGTTGGACCTTGGAAAGGATAAGAATTTCTTGCACACCAGACAAAGAAATCCGTGATTTTACCCTGGGATAGAAATTTATGTTCTGACCCTGGTGTTCCGACCCAGGCAACTAACATAAATGCGCTTCAATTCTATTCAACTGCCGGAACTACTTCCGCACTACTTTTATTTTGTAAACAATATACATGTGCGAGCTGTCAAAACTATCCGCAGGTGTTGTGCAAGAAAAAGAATCCAATATGGTGTTTTGTTGTAGATTGGCGTTTCCAACCCTCGGGATGACCGTGCTGAGCGGAACCTCGGCCTAGCCTCGGTTCCGCTCAGCACGGTCATCCCTTGGGTTTGAAACGCTCATCTACAACAGAACCCCATATCAGATTCTTATATTCTTAGCCTAGGATTTAGGACTTAGCCTTCGGCCATCATTTCGAATGGAAACACTTATATCGAATCCAAACCGCCCTGAAAGTTTCTCAGTATTCCTATGACAAGAAAGAATTACATGTACAGCACTATAAACATTACGAAAAAACGACTATACCAATACATTGTAACCTTTATTGCCGAAAAACATTTTAAGATGACAAATTGTGATATTTTTCTTATTTCTGCTCAAAATATAGATTGTGGGTACTCGTTAGAACCGCCTCGATGAAGCGGTTCTAACGAGTACCCACAATCTATATTTTAGAGCAGAAATAAGAAAATTAAGATATACCCCCGGAAACCCCAGTTTTACTATATAAAAGTGCATGGGGTTCAATATGGTCAAAATTATATAGGCGTGTTTGTGTGATGCTTATTGTCTAAGATTCGATGAAACTTTGTTTTAAAAATATAACTTTGACAAAGTATGTATAAATATATAGTAATAATCAGGTGCCAGTTGTTCAAAGCATCGTAAGCTTAACAAGCTCGTTAGTGGTCATATTGTTAACTGTTCTAGCAAGTTTAATATTTAAAAGTTTGTTATTTTTGCTGAAAAATGTGAGCAGCTTTTGCATACGCAAAAGCCGCTCCCATTTTTTCAGCAAACATATAAGCATATTTGCCATATTTAATGATAAAAGTTTTAACGATACGTTAACTCACGACGAAGTTAAATTTGAACATCTGGCCCCAGGACTTTATTTACGCATTTATATATAAAGAATGAGTTGTATCAAGTATATGGAATTTACTTTGCCATTTTATAAGAAAACAACTTTCGCTTTCCCATAGTCTGATATCCTCTGACAACAAGAGTCTACTCTAAAGTAGAAG
The DNA here is from genome assembly GCA_963580285.1 of Lucinisca nassula. Taxonomy (NCBI): domain Eukaryota; kingdom Metazoa; phylum Mollusca; class Bivalvia; order Lucinida; family Lucinidae; genus Lucinisca; species Lucinisca nassula. Next base: position 113,987,953 of record OY757011.1, read on the forward strand.
TGGTGGCAATGATCAGGAATCGATACAATTAACCCACAGCTCCCATCAGAGAAGAACCAAATGGAAACAACAGACCCTAATGGAAACATCAATAGCCTATAGCGGAAATAGCGGAAAACCTAAAGGACAGTCACTTTCCCACAAAATGGCTAATAGGCTATCCGAAATAAAATAATATAAGCGACACAAACACCCAAAGACAAACCATAACAAAAATAAACCGCGACAGAAGAACCGCCTTGGAACTTGGAACGGTCAGCGGAAGCGAATTCCACTGGGGGTGGGGGGGGGGGTGGGGGTGGGGGGGGGGGGGGGGTAAATCGAACCTTTATCACTCCTTTGGCTAATTCCGCAGAAAAGTGTTGATTTTTTTTTTTTTCTTATTTTTTCCCAGAGAACAGGACTTGACATCTCATGCAAATTGTCTCCACAGGAGACAATTTGCGTGAGATGTCAAACCCTGTTTACTTGGAAAAATAAGAAAATACTTCAAAATATATTCTGCTAAAACTAAAACGTCCAGCATGCAGAGCGCTAAACAGACTACTGTTATTGGCAAGGTGCCAAGCTGTTTTTTTTTTAAAGAATTTCCGCCTCCGGTGGTATTCGTTTACCTTCGGCTAAGTACGAGTCATTCCATGTTCATCAAAACAAAATACGCACGTCAATGGACAAAGACGTGATCACACCGGTTACCGCAGTACAACGAACGCGACAGAGTACAACGAACGCTACAGAAATCATGACGTCACAGCAGTATTTTCGGTAAGAAAAAGGTTTATTTTAGCCCAGATCCTAATCTTTTTGGGTGGTTATTTTGCATAGCTGCAGAGTAATGGTATTACCATTTACTGATACAGTGGCAGAGAATTCTGTTCATTATAAACGAAAACACAAACAATTTTCTTTCGTCTAGTGTGTTTTCACCAACCCCAGCATACTTCGGTAAATGTTTTTTGACAGTAACACATCTTTTGTGCACATGATTTTGTGATTAATATGTTATTGCGATTTCAGAGCATCCATTGATGCATTTGCTTGAGCCCCAGTTCATGTAAATAACCACTGAATCCGTGGATGGTTCAATGGTTGATTTTTGTTAGGGTACACCTTACCACGGGTTATGATACACCATAACGCGGTTAGTCAGCACAATTTGGGTACAACAAACACGGATTAAATTCTTCATAAATTGAAATATTTGTTTAAATTGGGATTTAACGTCCCCGTAAACACTATTTAGGTCATTTTGGAGACGTTGCTTACAATTCTGTGGGACTTTTAACCGACATTGAGATGAAATGACCTCTCAAGCCCTGCCGCGCAATGAAACCAGAAGGCTTATATGCATTGGACGATCTCACCCCTTTTGTTCAAGTCCGTATGTTGACGCGAGGTCATTTTTGGGAAGAAAGTCAAATCCCGGGCGAGCAACCATCTTCCGACATGACAGCCATAATGAAGGAATGGAGCATAGCTGAAAAAAAATAATCGACTCTGTGCGAAAGAGTCGTATCCATGACGCAGTTGTCATTGGTTATAAACCTGTAGGCCAAGGAAGATAATTCAGGATTAGAAGTTGTGGGTCGTAACAGTATCAGGGGCGTAGCTGGAAGAAAATCATTTGTACGCAAACCAAAGAAAATACTAAAAATAAAAACTCCGTTTACCAAATGGGGACCACTCTTACAGGAAAGAATTTGCTCCCATCAGGGAGCAAATTCTTTCCTGTAAGTGCGGTCCCCGTGGCAGAGGAGGAAACTATGCTAGCTAATAAATAGTGTTGCGTATATCCTAGACAAATACAGTTTTCTTCTTCTTCTTCTTCTTCTTCTTCTTCTTCTTCTTCTCCTTCTTCTTCATCATCATCATCATCTTCTTTTTCTTCTTACTTCTTCTCTCTGCTTCTTTTTTTTTCTTCCTCTTCTTCTTTTTTCTATTTTTCTCTTCTTTTTTATATTCTTCTTCTATGGAGTGTGGTCGAGTTTTGTCTGGGTCCCAAATGGGACTGTTCGTAGTCCTCTGTTATACTTCCTGTATTGCGGACTGTTGGCTTGCGTACACCCAAGCAATCATGTAAAATTGTTGAAACACTACCATGTGCAATGTATAATGCATTTCTTCCATCTTAATTCGCCTGTCAAATGCACGTTTTTTCATCGGTGGCATCTGATGAGCGTTCAGACCTGGTTTCGTCTTCTAAAGACGTTCTATTCCGTTTGAATTCCCTGACACAGAATTCAACTTGTGCATAGGGTGGTGCAGAAGACCCGTAAACATTGATCAACTCGCAATGTATTTCCTGACCTGTTTTCCCTTTCATCAAACACAATCAAATACAATTTCGGTACTCAACTTTTGACGAAAAGCTTGCTTTTGCATCGCTAGCCATGTTTGACGAGGGAATGACACGATAAATGTGCAATTTTGCCCTCATGTATAAAACATATATTTAAACAGGACATGAAAATCTTGGTTGTCTCGGTCAAGTCTAGTTACTTATTGACTTGGCCTCGTATTGCGGGAGGTGGGGGGCGCCCCGCCCGTCGGGACTTGGAGAAATAGATTGAGCTGCATGTGCTTCCACGCAGAGCTGAAACCGACCGAACTGGAGTACTGGTAAACCGCTTAGGTCTAGGCATGCCCAGGCAAAGTGATGGAGTTGGACCCTTTTGTGTTTGTTTGGGGATTGAGATAACAATTCATCTCAGAGTCGGGTTAAATTAACACAAAATTGGATACAGAATATCTCCAAAATGACCAACATAGAGATGACAGGGACGTAAAAGCTCGATTCAACCAAAAACGTTTTAGGTTATTCTTGTAAATCACATTACTCCCGACATTTATTTACGACTATTACAATGCCGCGCATCTACGTACATTCGTTCAAATCCACCTTCAAGTAGGCACGTTACTGAACATTGTGAAATCTACCCAACTGAAAGCTGAAGCAAGGGGTCGGCGTAAATACCGCTAAGAACTACTAAGAAGCACTAAGAACTACTAAGAACCACTAAGAAGCACTAAGAACTGCTAAGAAGCACTAAGAACTGCTAAGACGCACTAAGAACTACTAAGAAGCACTAAGGACTACTAAGAAGCACTAAGAACTGCTAAGAAGCACTAAGAACTGCTAAGAAGCACTAAGAACTACTAAGAAGCACTAAAGACTACTAAGAACCACTAAGAAGCACTAAGAACTACTAAGAAGCACTAAGAACTACTAAGAAACACTAAGAACTAGCACATCAGGATTATTTGAACGGGAAGAAAAAAAATATAATCATCATGGAAACAGGCCTATATAATTTTGAACTAGTGGTTCTTAGTGCTTCTTAGTAGTTCTTAGTGCTTCTTAGTAGTTCTTAGTGGTTCTTAGTGCTTCTTAGTGGTTCTTAGTGCTTCTCAGTGCTTCTTAGTATTTCTTAGTGGTTCTTAGTAGTTCTTAGTGCTTCTTAGTAGTTCTTAGTGGTATTTACCATGACCGGAAGCAAAAAAGATCATGGCAGTCTGTATGTGGATTTGAGAAAATATATACAAGCTTTGGAGCCGTGCAGAAATGTTGAAACATAAATAATAAAATTCCTTTGAAAATCCGAGTATATTGTTATTTTCGCCTTCAGTCTTTGATAAAACTTCAGCAACAAATAGTAGATCTGGACAACCTGCAGGCGGATTTTGGGAAATTTAGTTGACTTTGTGTGCGTGCGTTATAGTTATTTCACAAAAGTACGCGCGCTTTGTTACACGTTACAAACGTTTTGTATACAGCGTTTTTTGTGAACGCTTGATGTCTGTCGCCAGTCTGTCAACTTTACTTAAACGACATCTCATCAATACTTTGAAATAATTTTATAGGAGTGACACTCTGTCAAAATTGCTTAAGTGGTTTCGCTATGCTAAACAAAATGGCCACCAGAGCTAAAAAAAAATAGAAAAAAAGATTCAACGACATCTCATTCTAAGCCACTGGCCTGATTTCAAGTTCCTTCTGTGACCGTTCATTTGCTGTTGAAGAAAAGTGGTAACAGGTGTTATAAATAAGTATAATACATTCAAATATGTTCTATAAAAGGGTTATCCTTTGGAAGCAAGGAATACACCACAGAACTGAAAAATATAGAGTATACATGTTTTCTGGGCCCGACTAGCTAGTTTCGGCCAAATAGGCCTCATCAGTGACCCTTGGATATTTTCAAAATTCCACAATGGAATCAATGATCCCAAAGGACAAGAAAATATAATCTACACTGTGATGTAGGTCAGGGAGACGTTTTACCGCCGCCACACATTCCCACACACCAGCTGTAGTGAAGTTAAATATGTTCTATAAAAGGGTTGTCCTTTGGAAGCAAGGAATACACCACAGAACTGAAAATATAGAGTGTACATGTTTTCTGGGCCAGGTCTTTGAAAATTATAATCCAACAGTGTTTAAGGAAAAACTCTCAAATATTAATTGGGTACCAATTGCACACCGGTTACCGCAGTACAACGAACGCGACAGAGTACAACGAACGCTACAGAAATCATGACGTCACAGCAGTATTTTCGGTAAGAAAAATGTTTATTTTAGCCCAGATCCTAATCTTTTTGGGTGGTTATTTTGCATAGCTGCAGAGTAATGGTATTACCATTTACTGATACAGTGGCAGAGAATTCCGTTCATTATAAACGAAAACACAAACAATTTTCTTTCGTCTAGTGTGTTTTCACCAACCCCAGCATACTTCGGTAAATGTTTTTTGACAGTAACACATCTTTTGTGCACATGATTTTGTGATTAATATGTTATTTCGATTTCAGAGTATCCATTGATGCATTTGCTTGAGCCCCAGTTCATGTCAATAACCACTGAATCCGTGGATGGTTCAATGGTTGATTTTTTGTTAGGGTACACCTTACCACGGGTTATGATACACCATAACGCGGTTAGTCAGCACAATTTGGGTACAACAAACACGGATTAAATTCTTCATAAATTGAAATATTTGTTTGAATTGGGATTTAACGTCCCCGTAAACACTATTTAGGTCATTTTGGAGACGTTGCTTACAATTCTGTGGGACTTTTAACCGACATTGAGATGAAATGACCTCTCAAGCCCTGCCGCGCAATGAAACCAGAAGGCTTATATGCATTGGACGATCTCACCCCTTTTGTTCAAGTCCGTATGTTGACGCGAGGTCATTTTTGGGAAGAAAGTCAAATCCCGGGCGAGCCACCATCTTCCGACATGACAGCCATAATGAAGGAATGGAGCATAGCTGAAAAAAAAATAATCGACTCTGTGCGAAAGAGTCGTATCCATGACGCAGTTGTCATTGGTTATAAACCTGTAGGCCAAGGAAGATAATTCAGGATTAGAAGTTGTGGGTCGTAACAGTATCAGGGGCGTAGCTGGAAGAAAATCATTTGTACGCAAACCAAAGAAAATACTAAAAATAAAAACTCCGTTTACCAAATGGGGACCACTCTTACAGGAAAGAATTTGCTCCCATCAGGGAGCAAATTCTTTCCTGTAAGTGCGGTCCCCGTGGCAGAGGAGGAAACTATGCTAGCTAATAAATAGTGTTGCGTATATCCTAGACAAATACAGTTTTCTTCTTCTTCTTCTTCTTCTTCTTCTTCTTCTTCTTCTTCTTCTTCTTCTTCTCCTCCTTCTTCTTCTTCTTCTTCTTCTTCATCATCATCATCATCTTCTTTTTCTTCTTACTTCTTCTCTCTGCTTCTTTTTTTTTCTTCCTCTTCTTCTTTTTTCTATTTTTCTCTTCTTTTTTATCTTCTTCTTCTATGGAGTGTGTTCGAGTTTTGTCTGGGTCCCAAATGGGACTGTTCGTAGTCCTCTGTTATACTTCCTGTATATTAATCATATTTCCACCGACATTGATTCAGAAATAAGACGCAGACGACTGGGTATACTGCCGGGAAATTAGAGTTACAGAGGACTAACGTAAACTTCTGAACCAAATGGATAGACTAGGATGTCGGGCATGAAAATGTGGCATGACATCATGCGAACAAGTCCGTGAAATGAACACCCCTTACTTTATATAGAGAAAACTGTGATTTAAGGGGATATAAATACTTTTTTATTATATCTGCTTATCGCGTTAGAACCGTCTCCTTGAGACGATTCTAACGAGCACCCGCAACCTATGTTTGCAGTATAAATAAGAGACATATCACGGATTTTCATCAGAGAAGTAGCCATTTAGGAGATGTGATAAAATACACTATGTCGCACGGGTGTGTTACCGGAGTGAGTTTTCAGGCCGTTTAATGCAATACATTAAGCAGACAACTAGGCAGAGAACCAATGAAATTGAGGGTTCGTGGATTAGAACTCCTTGAGTATCATTTCACATGATTCTCGGACTCCCAGAAATTCGAGGGCGAATTTCAATGTGGAGGGGGAGAATGTCATAGCGTATAGGTATATAGCACACTTGTACTGCCTTTCGGTACAAGCCGGCTTTTACAGCAACGTGGTAGATTTGCCTATCATTCCGGCGGCCCGGGTTCGAACCCCGGCCGGGCCAAAGGTGTGTAGCATTTTTGTCACCTGTTACACAATGTCAGTAAAAATGTCATTAATGTCCACGAAGAACAAAACTGGACCGAAAACGGCACCTTGTGAGACACCAGACAAAACTTGAGCCCAATCCTAAGTTTCACTGTTAGGTTCGGCAATAGTATACATGTTGTTGGGGTCATCTGGATGACCAGCATCGCTAAACTAAAACTCAGCCATAATAGATCTTTCTGAAATAAAGAATATAAGACTTACTTGGGTATTCTTACGACATGAATGTCGTAACAATGGAGAGAAGCATAGTTGTGACAAAGAGGAAAAATCGCTTATAGTGAGATTTGAACCTGGGACAATCGGGTAAAATCAACTGCTCTAAGCACTTAGCCAAAGAGTCAACTGTCTTCCTCAGTTGTCTTCCACATAATCGACCAAGGCAGGTATAATGTAGGTTAGGTGCTGCGGCCGTAACACCTCACCCCTTTTCTTCAAGTCCGTATGTTGACGCGAGGTCATTTTTGCGAAGAAAGTCAAATCCCGGGCGAGCCACCATCTTCCGACATGACAGCCATAATGAAGGAATGGAGCATAGCTGAAAAAAAATAATCGACTCTGTGCGAAAGAGTCGTATCCATGACGCAGTTGTCATTGGTTATAAACCTGTAGGCCAAGGAAGATAATTCAGGATTAGAAGTTGTGGGTCGTAACAGTATCAGGGGCGTAGCTGGAAGAAAATCATTTGTACGCAAACCAAAGAAAAAACTAAAAATAATAACTCCGTTTACCAAATGGGGACCACTCTTACAGGAAAGAATTTGCTCCCATCAGGGAGCAAATTCTTTCCTGTAAGTGCGGTCCCCGTGGCAGAGGAGGAAACTATGCTAGCTAATAAATAGTGTTGCGTATATCCTAGACAAATACAGTTTTTCTTCTTCTTCTTCTTCTTCTTCTTCTTCTTCTTCTTCTTCTTCTTCATCATCTTCTTCTTCTTTTTCTTCTTACTTCTTCTCTCTGCTTCTTTTTTTCTTCCTCTTCTTCTTTTTCTGCCTTTTCTTCTTCTTTTTCATCTTCTTCTTCTCCTTCTTTTTCTTCTTCTTTTTCTTCTTTTTTCTTTTTCTTCTTATTTTTCTTCTTCTTCTCCTTCCTCTTCTTTTTCTTCTTCTTTTTCTTCTACTTCTATTTTTTACGTTTGTAATGTGTACGCAAGTGCGTATCTGCGTACAGGTAGCTACGCCCCTGAGTATCATGGACAAACTTTCCTATCTATCCTTCACACTGATTACCGGCCCCGATAGCTCAGTTGGAAGTTGGAGTGTCCGCTCCGGGGAACGGGAGGTCTGGGGTTCGACCCCGGGCCGCGACATACCAAAGTCGTTAAAAATGGTACTAGCTGCTCCTCGTTTGGCACTCAGATTTACGGGGTAGAGCTAGGACTGGTCGATCCAGTGTCAGGATAATGTGACTGGGTGTGGTATCATGTAATGTGTCTGGGACATGATACTTCAGTGAGGCAGCACTATAAATGTGAGCATTGAGCTCCCTGTCGCAACCAGACACCGTCGTGATATGACTGAAAAATTGTTGAAAGCGACGTTAAACCCGAATTCACACACACACACTTCACACTGATTTCTTTGGCTGGCTTGTTTCTTCATTTGGTTGGGAGTTTAACAGCCCATCAAGCACTAGTTAGGTCACATCGAGCCAGTTAGTTTACCTTGAAGGCTTATAAAACCAGCACAGTGCATATTCTTACGCCAGAATTTGACAACCACCCTTCTTGAGTCAGTGAAAGGGAGAGAATGATCGTGTATGTATTTTGAGTTATACGTCTCAGCAACCCGCTAAGGTTATACAGAGAGTGGGCCCCATTTAACGACTCGTCAGAAAGTTTGGAGAAGCCAAAAATCGAACCAAGGACCCCTGGTTTATGAGGTGAGTAAAACAGAATGATTACCAAAGAGAACATTTCATGGCAGACCCATTTCAGATTCTTGTTCTTGCATTACTTAAATCTTAAAACATAGATTTTGAATGTGCGGCCACTTTGACTGCTAACGCCCATTGTGACGTTTAGTGATGTTGCATTACGGGCAGCGTACACGACTTTCTAGACAAATAGCGCACATCAGACACCCTTTGAGTTAAACACCTCAGAATTCTCGACTTCAATGCCACCCCTTAGTAGAAACCCGGGGATGGTAAAAGTTTCTATCCCAGGGTAAAATCTAGGATTTCCTCGTCTTGTGTGTAAGAACTTGTAAAACGGGGCTAGTATTTCGTTGCTCGCAGAATTTGATCGCTTTCAGCGATCGGACTATGTGCATGCGCAAATTCTGTACTAACAAATTATTTTGCAGATTCTTGTGGTTGCACTGTAAGTGTTGTCTCATTGAAGTTGGTTTTGTTCAGTATAGCTCATTGTTGGCTATTTGAACGGCCCCTCTGTAGTTTTATATTGTTTACATGTTTATGTACAAGTTGTTCTTGGGCCCCATCCACCGCTGCTTGTGGAAATAAATGGACTGCATGATACTTCCACACGGAGCTGAATCCCGTCGTACAGGACTACTGGTTAACCACTTAGAAGGTCTTAGTCTTCCAAGGCAAAGTGGTGCGAGTCCGACCGTTCCTTCATCTCGATTTGAGATGTCGTTAAATCTCAATGACGGATAAAAAGACTTGCAAAATTGGAAACAATTCCAAAATGACCTTAATAGTGTTGACGGGGACGTTAAAGCTCAGTCCAAACAAACAACAGGTTATTTTGTGACATTTTTGATAGCGACTGTTTATTGTGCATCTGTTGTAAAACGTTGTCTCTATGTCATATGCACACCTTACAACCCAAAACACTTTTTTTGTTTTAGGAATGGCCAAGCGCATACCGTACATACATGTATTGTAATTTTTCAACTAAAGGGCAATTATGTATCGTTCCTTTTGGCTGTTTCTTGAAAAATTGCGCTTATAATGGGTAAAAACGTCCATATTCGGTTTTTCATATCCGTGTTTGTTGTTCCATTTGTTCCGTGTTTAGTGTACTCAGACTCAACACATGATCCGTGGTAAGGTGTACCCGTGTTTCAAGGTAGTGAGCCAAGAAAAATCGGTACGATTCTTATTCTAAATGTTTTTATGAATTATTAAAAATAGTATACTTACTTCGATGCCTAGAGGCATGAAAAACCCAGGAATGCTCGTGTATATGTCATTTATTTCTGATTGATTGACCCTTAAAACTTGAAGTTTTGTTTTTCCACCTATTTTGGCCTAATTTATGGCTTTGATTTCCCTTCTCTGACCGTGTCATAACTTAAAATTTGGACAAAACAACAAAAACACAATCTGTTGTCATCGCAAAACCAACTGAAAAACGTAAATCGTGATCTGTTCGACAAAATAAAGGAAACATTGAACTCACACTTCTCCTGTCAAAAAAAAAAGACGGTAGCGTTTGGTGTACTCAGTCGCGTCACGTTGTACCGCGGTAACCGGTGTGGTGATGAGAAACTTAATGATGCTCAAAGGCAGATAAGATTAGAACAGGTATGATGTGGCAAACTTTGAAGAGCTTGGAGGACATTCCTAATATAGCATACTGGCCAGAAGCTCACATGTTTTGGTTTTGCAAACATCAACGGAGTGTTTGGTTAAGATTAAGGCGTAACAATACCAAATTAAGTGACACAGAGGCCTTTGAATCATCGATGTCTATGAAATAAAGATCGGTAACTCAGGTAATCAAACCACTACGAAACGGATTCACGTGACATAGCGCATTTTTCGTATCACCGAAAGGGTCGTTTTCTGAAAAAAGTGTGATATTTCTCTTATATAAACCCAAAACATAGGCTATGTGTGCTAGTTAGAACCGCCTCAACGAGGCGGTTCTAACGAGTACCAACAACCTATGTCTTGGAGCAGAAATAAGAACAAAAATAATGTATACCCCTGTAAGCCCAAGTTTTTTTCTCTATATAAAATGGGGCTTACAAGGGAGTTCATTACGCGGACTTGCTAACGTGATGGCAGGGTCATTTTCTTATGCGTCAGCCCAAGTGTATTATGTAAAGAAAAAAAAAACAACAGTATCTTTCTGAACTCATTGTACTGCTATATTTAAGTTTAAACCGATTGTTCTTCGAAACAAGTACAGACAGCTCATCACTGACAAATAATGAATTCTAAATTATACTTGTTTACACAATGGTGCATTCTGATAAGAGTTATGTCTAGAACTTTTCAGAAGCGGATTGAAGCGAAGTAAAATCAAGAGGGCCCACAGGGCCCTGAAACGCTCACCTGAGTATCAGTGTCTTTAGTACATTCTTGGGCATAGGGCTATAATTTAAACAAACTTGGAAGCTTCATACCAAATATCAAAGACCGGGGCCTCCTGGTTTCTGACAAGAAGATTTTAAAGGTTTTCCCTATATAAGCCTATGTAAAACCAGTGGGCCCTGGCGCGGGGCATTTTTTGGCGCCGGGGCTATAATTGGAATAATCTCAGTAGAGTCCCACTAGATGAAGCTTCACGCCAAACATCAAAGACCTGGGCCTTCTGGTTTCAGACAAGATGCTTTTAAAGGATTTTGTCCCATATAAGCCTAGGTAAAACTAGTGGGTCCCGGCGCAGGGACATTTTGGGGCCCAAGGCTATTATTTGAACAACCTTGGTAGAGGTCCATTAGATGAAGCTTCATACCAAATATCAAAGACCTGGGCCTTCTGGTTTCAGGCAAGAATATTTTTAAAGGTTTTCCCTATATACGCCTATGTGAAACCAGTGGGCCCCGGCACGGGGGCATTTTTGGCCCAAGGACTATATTTTGAACAATCTTGGTAGAGGTCCACTAGATGAATCTTCACAACAAATATCAAAGACCTGGGCCTTCTGGTTTCAGACAACAATATTTTTAAAGGTTTCCCTATATAAGTCTATGTAAAACTGGTGGGCCCCGGTGCGGGGACATTTTTGACCCCAGGGCTATAATTTGAACAATCTTGGTTGAGGTCCACTATATAAAGCTTCATACCAAATATCAAAGACCTGGACAATGCGATTTCAGAGCAGAAGATTTTTTAATTTTTCAGTAAAAAAATCTTAATTTTAGCTCTTGTGACCTAGATGTGCAACGGACCGGAACTATTTGAACAACTTTGAAAGGGGACCACATCAGGATCATTCCTGTGAAGTTTGGTCAAAATACGATCAGTGGTTTAGGAGGAGATGTTGTTTGAAGAAATTGTTTACGGACGGACGCACGGACACACGACGGACGACGGACAAAAAGTGATCCCAAAAGCCCACCTCGTCACTTCGTGACAGGTGAGCTAAAAATAACAACAACAACAACAATCACCCAGGTCAGACAATGCTTCGTCGGCTTTTATAATGGACTTTTTCTAATGAGAATTTGGACCATTTTTTTCTATTATTTCTGCTGAAAATCTTATATTGACGGGCTCATCTTAACCGTTTCGATGAGGCGGTTCTTTTTGGTGCATAATCTATGTATAATGAACAAACCAATTTTTTTTCTCCGGCTATTCCGGTTTTCGTTCGCCTATGATTCACGTTCGGTTGAAAATAAGTGTAATAATCTTGACATTACGATAATACACCAGTGCGACATAGTGGATTTTTTCACATCCCCAAAATGGTTACTTTTCTGATGAAAATCTGTGGTATTTTTCTTATTTATACTGCAAACATAGGTTTTGGGTGCTCGTTAGAACCCACAACCTATGTCTTGGAGCAAAAATAAGAAAAATAATGAATACCCCCCGTAAACCCCAGTTTTCTCTATATAAAGTGGGGGTATAAGGGGGTGTTTATTTCACGGCTGTTCACGCGATGAAAGGCCGTACATGTAAAACCAAAACCAAAAAAGTTTTTCGGTTGTGTTGTATCTTCTAGTACGAGATCAACATTGTTCGCTATAGAAAAGTGGTCTTGAAAACTTTGAACAACCCCAAAGATGTTCTGATTCTATGAAATCTTCTATACGTAATTGCCTTTGCTGTAAAGCTGACCATTTAACCCTTTTTGTACCAAATGGAATCTTCCTCCTTATTTTTAGCAGGAGTCCATTTCAAAATTTAGGGGTGTCAGGTTGTGTTTTCTTCAAAATTGGTATGGAAAAATGGCTTAACTTTATGCAAACAGTGTAGGTTCCGATCAGACGTCGCGTTCTTTGGCGTCTGATCTGGGCCTGCACTGTTTGCCAGGCTACCCGTTTTCGGGTTTCTGGTACTAAATGGGTTAATATAGACAAATGATTATTGGAAGCGGAATTTAGGGCATGTTTGTCTGAAAATGATAAAGGATGAAGTTACTGGTCTCTTTTTTGGCCACATTGCATATTTATTATTTCATGTTTAGCAGACTTGTGCTAAAATAGGACTAAAGTGTCAAAGAAAGGTCCTTACACTTCCACGAATATGCTTCTAGTTATCAGTTGATGCATTATTCATCCGTTATTGGCACTTTGATCAGTTTCCCACGGCCACGTATGTGTCCCAAGTGACAGAAATGAGGAAGAACATCCTTAGCCCTGATGATTTTTGTTTCATTATTTTCAAACGTGACGGCACCTTATTTTGTTGAAATATTCTTTTAAATTTAACCAAGTAAATCAAATTAGTGGTGCAGTGGTAAAGTATCGGATTCGGGATCGAGAGGTACCGGGTTCAATCCCCACGAGCGGCAAGTGTTGTTTCCTTGAGCAAGAGACTTTATCCACATTGCGTAGTACTGGTTTCTACCCAGGAAAGGATCGCAGGATCGATCCCGGGCTTCTCCAGACTGTCGGATGAGTCTTTAAACCGAGGTCCCGTCTCCGTATGACCTTAGCTGTTGGTTGGACGTAAAACTCAAACACTCACTCACTCTACCCAGGAAAAGAGGGCCACATGGAAGAGTAGTACTAGTTTACTAAATGTGTTACCCTCTATAAATAAGGTCGATTATTATTATTATTATTATTAAGAATAACAGGAACTGACTCATCACGAAAACACGCCTGTATAGTTTTGACCCCCTTTAACCCCACTTTTATATTGCAAAACTGGGGTTTACAGAGGTGAACCTTATTTTTCTTATTTCGGCTCTAAAAGATAGAGATTGTGGGCACTCATTAGAACCGCTTCATCGCCTTATTTTTCTTAGTTCTGCTCTAATATATAGATTGTGGGTACTCATTAAACCGCCTCATCAACCGCCTCGATGAGGCGGTTCTAACGAGTACCCACAATCTATATTTTGAGCAGAAATAAGAAAAAAATCACAATTTAAAATTCTCGATTTTGGTCGGTAAAGTTTACAATGTTTTTGTACAGGCGGGTTTTCGTAATGTGACACAGAACCCAAAGCCTATTCAAAACATCACAAACACATTTTAACAAACAACAAAATCAAAGGCGACAAGCCCAGTTAGCAGCTCTTTCTCACACAGGTGATATCCCAGGCTTCTCCAGACTTTCGGATGAGTCTTTAAACCGAGGTCCCGTCTCCGTATGACCTTAGCTGTTGGTGGGACGTAAAATTAAACACTCACTCCCACACAGGTGACAAACTCAATATATCCAGAGTCCCCTTTTTCACAAACAGTAAAATTCCGCTATTAAGACCACCTAAAATTAAGACTAATTCTGCTTTGAAAAGCTTATTTAGCAGGCTGCAGTTATTCTTTCTTCGTGTTTTCTTCATATAATGTCCTCTGGTCAGAGACCACCTTTGGGACTGTTCAAAAGTGGTCTTTAAGACCACTTTTGAACAGCACCCACAACCTATGTTTGCAGTATAAAAACTTTACGACTGGATAGGGCAATCAGGTTTGCATAAGAAAACACAAAACATCTATAAATACATGTAAGTCACCTATAATTGTTAATGTGTGTTTAAGTTTTGCGTGCCATCAACAACTAAGGTCATATGGAGATACGATCCTGGTTTAAATAATCAACTGAAAGTCTGCAGAAGCCCGGAATCGATCCTACGACCCTTGGTTTGCGAGGCGATCAGCTTATCCACTACACTACGGAGGATTCTCCCACAGACTGTAATTGTTATAACAGAGGGCATAATTCATCGAAGGGGTAGACCTCATAAAATTGCCTTTTACAGTTTTGAATTTTGGACAGTTAAAGATGCTTTGCTTCCATTCATTAAAGAAGAGTGTAGATTCTTTTCAAAAATTTACAGTCAATCGGCGAATGAAGATGAGATTCGCACAGTGCTGTGTTATGGTTGGGCGGGGATAACTGCCCGCTTTAAAACACCATTACATGTTGTTCGAGGACGGTTACAGGAACACCATTTTGTGTCAGAACATTGTGCCGTCTTTGACAACTCATGACATTCACCATTTCCAGCATGATAACGCCAGGTGGTCATAAATGCGTTTCTACAGTAACAGGCATTTAATGCGATGCCGTAGCCGTTCATCAGCCAAGACCTAAACCTAGAACCAACCCCCGTTGAACATCTCTGAGACGGCAAGTTCGAGGTCGGCCTGTTCAGCTGACAAATGTTGCTCAACTTGAAGTTGCTCTCCAACAAGAATGGCAGGGTATCCCACAGCAATTCATCATGCACCTGGTATATTCAATACAAGGTTGTGATCCAGACCGGTGGTGGTCACCCGGTATTAAAGAAAGATCTAGGGTAATACAAGATCTTCACTTATTACTGGCAAACAGCTTAGAAGGTCTAAGTCTGCCCAGTAACAGTGTTAGTAGATTAAACAATAATTGGTGCCTTATTTACAGAATTTTCATTTTCTTATGCCAACATGATTGCCCTAGCCAGTCATGAAGTTTTCATAAGGCTAACTTCAACTGTCTTCACAAAATATCCGGACAAATAGTGTGTATACAGTGAAATTAAGCCATTCAGCTATTAAGACCAACTAAAAATAAGACTAATTTTGCTTTAAAAAGCTTATTTTGAAGGCTTCACTTTACAGTGTCCTCTGGTCATGGACCGCCTTTGGGACTGTTTAAAAGTGGTCTTAAGACCACTTTGAACAGTCCTAAAGGTGGTCTTAACATAGGAATTTTACTGTAGTTTCGTTTGCCTCTGAGTATAATTTAGACAAACAGAAGTGTTAAATGAAAACATTAAAACTTGCATTGCGAAAACACGCCTATACAAATACATTGTAAACTTACCATCCGAAAAATCAAATTTTTTACATGAAAAATTGTGATATTTTTCTTATTTCTGCTCAAAATAAAGATTGTGGGTACTCGTTAGAACCTCCTCATCGAGGCGGTTATAACGAGTACCCACAATCTATCTATTGGAGCAGAAATAAGAAAACTAATGTATACCCCCGTACATACCAATTTTCTCTATGTAAACTGGGGTTTAGGGGGTGTTTATTTCACGGACTTGTTCACGTGATGACTTGAACAGCACCGAACATTAAACAAATGAAACTGCAAGGAAAAGACCGCCTTGGGATGACGTTATCATATGGCGTTCTACAGATCGGTTTCGTCTGATAGCATGAAGATAAGGTGGATTGTGGGAAATGTCCTGACATATTTCTGCCAATTTGACACGGTAGCCGCCCACTTAACTGCCTCTCTGCTTCTTTGTACGAGGGCACGCAAAAAAGGGTTTCTGGCCAGGGCAAAAACGTAGGATTCCACCCTCAAACAAATTTATAGTGGCGGGTTATCACAAAGTCTAAACCTTCTGAAATGCCTTATGCAAGATAGATCTCATCAAATAAAAAAGTGCACACCTATAAAATAAAGTGATTATTTTTATGCCCAAACCTGATAAGCATGGCGCTTATTCGTCATAAACACTGATAAATCAGTTTATGCCAAGATAAGACATGTCAGACAGATGCCAACATGCTAACATGTAGCTATAAATGTTCATTGATATATTCCTCAATGAAAAAGTAAAAGAAAAAAAGTTAGAAATAGAATTCTCAAAATAACTGGTCAGATTTAATAAAGAACCAAATACATGTAAGGCATAGAGGATCTTACATGAGTGCTTATGTATTATTGAATATATTAAACTCGTTGTGGAAAAGGAATTAAAAGCGAAGCTACATCACGAAAACACGCCTATATAATTTGACCCCCTTGAACCCCACTTTTATATAGTAAAACTGGGGTTTAAAGGGGTAAACCTTATTTTTCTTATTTCTGATCTAAAATATAAATTCTGGGTACTCGTTAGAACCGCCTCGATGAGGCGGTTCTAACGTGTACCCACAATTTATATTTTGAGCAGAAATATCGAGGCGGTTCTAACGAGTACCCACAATCTATATTTTAGATCAGAAATAAGAAAAACATTTCAATTTTTCATCTTAAAATTTTAGATTTTTCGGCGGTAAAGTTTACAATGTATTTGTATAGGCGTGTTTTCGTAATGATATATGAGCAGGAATTCAAGGTTCTGTTTATCATATGACATTTTAAACGCATTTTATTCGTGATTGTTTTACAAAAATGTCAATATTCCGCCATTAGTAAACGCGGCGTCGTTAAGGACGTCGTACATGTAACGTTACGGTGCGTATCCAACAAATTTGCATATTGAATCCACGTGTGTATTATCGACTTTTTTACATGGCCTTATTACATTCTCAGACTCGACGTCATATTATAAATACTGAATAACAAGAGTACATGTTACTCTTTCGGATATTCACCATATTTGCATTATTTGCTGGCTCCGAGCTTGCACATTCTCAATAATGGAAAAAACAGGTAACCAGACCCCTCTGACCTTGAAAGGTCAGGGGGGGGTCTGGTTACCTGTTTTTCCAACACTGATAATCTTCATACTAGGAACCAGCAGATAGTGCAAATAAGGTGAATTGTTTTACAGCTTTATTCCGCTATTACGACCAGCTACAACTGAAAAATAATCCCTACGTAAAATTATTTTAAATGTTTCCATAAATCTTTATATTTCTTTTGCTTTGTTTGTTACCCGAGTTTCCTCTTGGACCGAAAAGATGGTCTGAATATAGGACGTTTATTTAGCTATTAATATAATTTTATTTATCAAGTAATTTCGTATTGGCCCAGATACAGGTCCGAGGTCTGCTGTATTGGCCGGAGGCCGAAGGCCGAGGCCAATACAGCTGACCTCGGACCTGTAACTTGGCCAATACGAAATTAATTGATTAATGACAATTTTATTAATTGACACCATTAAAAACATGATTTATGATTTTTGACCTCCGGTTAATATTAGTTGACCCGATACAATTCAGGATAGTCAATTAATGATTTATTGTTTTAAACAATATTCAATGGATCAAATACGAAATACATGTATATATGTAACCGCATTTATGCTAAATGCATGACCTAATAGTAAAACAAGCGCAAGGCTTATGTGAAGTAGCTCCTGAAAGTAGTTCTTGTCTTATTGGCCTCTGAATATATTAGCCGTTTTTGTTACGCCTTCTGTCAGAATCGTATTACTGGTGAAACATTCTATCCTAAATGTCATTTACGTAAAATCATATTCATATGGATGAAGATTATAAACTTCCGATATATGGGCTTTGGCTAAAGAAAACGCACTATTTCCGACTATTCAGACAGCAGTAACAAGTAGATTTACATGATTCTAGTGTGTCATTCAGAGAATAGTGTCTTCAGCGAGAGGGGTGGGTGTGGTGTATATGACATTTGAGCGTTATGGTCCTCAGAGAAATAACATCAGGCGGCACTACAACGGGCAAAAGGCAAAAGTTGCCTTTCTATAGTTTCCTTGGTACTAAATAGTTCAGCATCCTAGCAGCACAGACTTCATAAATGTCACCATTTTTGCAAGACAGTGCAAGAAGTTGTTACAAAACATCACCATTCGAGTCCCGTCCTGAGAAAATCTGTCTGAGCTGGGTTTGATCAGGGCCCACGTGAACACGTGAACAAGTCCGTGAAATAAACACCCCCTAAACCCCAATTTATATAAAGAAAACTGGGGTTTACGGGGTGTATATTATTTTCTTTATTTCTGCTCCAAGACAAAGGTTGTGGGTGCTCGTTAGAACCGCCTCAGTGAGGCGGTTCTAACGGGCACCCACAACCTACGTTTACAGTATAAATAAGTAAAACATTACGAATTTTCATCCAAAAAGTAGCCATTTTGAGATGTGAAAAAATGCACTATGTCTCACGTGTGTGTTATCGTAATGAGCTTAAACAGCTGGTTATTGATCGAATCGATGACTGTTCTAGTAAGAACAGTATGTATTTGAGTGGTATTTTTGCTGAAAGCATGTGCACAGCTTTTGCATTTGCAAAAGTAGCTCACATTTCATTACGATAACACACCCGTGGGACACACATCGGTGTGATATAGTGCATTCTTTCATATCTCCAAAATTACTACTTTTCCTTTGAAAAAATGTGATACTTTTCTCTTTTATACGCTTATAGGTTGTTGGTGCTCGAAGCGGGTTCTAACGCGTACCCACAATCTATATTTTAGAGCAGAAATAAAACAATAAGGTTTACCTCTGTCAGCCGCTGTTTTACTATTAAAAGTGGGGTTCAAGGGGATCAGAATTATATAGACGTGCTTTCCAGATGCAAGGGTGTTTAGTCCATGGGCTTATTTACATGGTGATCGCGCATTCGTGTCCCTGTTTCAAAGGTTGATACTGTCTCAACTTGTTCATAGACGTTATATATCTCATTTATGATTCAAAATATATTGGGGGTGCCCATTAGAAGTTTGTGTGAGACGGTTATAACGAGCACCCGCAAGTTGACTGGCACAGAAGAGAGAATCAAATGTCAAAATAGTACACATGCCATCATAAATACATAATGACTATCAGACCAGAAGAAGTAGTAAAGTTTTTGGTCTAGATGTTCAAAGCATCGTTAGCTTAACGAGCTTGTTAGTGGTCTAACTCTTAACTATTCTGGAAAGTACGCAGTTGAATATTCTGTTAGTTTTGCAGGAAAAATGTGTATATTAGTATATTTGCCGTATTTAATGATCAAAATTTTAATGATATGTTAACTAATGACATAGTTAGTTTTCATCACGATAACAAGTCTGTGAAATGCAGACCCCTCTAAATTCCACTTTATACAAAGAAAAGTGGGGTTTAGGGCGTATACTTTATCTGCCTAATATTTGCTAAAAAAACATAGATTGTGTGTACTCGTTAGAACCGCCTCATAAAGGCGGCTCGTTAACGTTAGAACCACCTCATAAAGGCGGTTCTAACGAGCACCACAATCTATGTTGAAAGCAGAAATAAGAAAGATCTTAGAATTTTACCTAATATTTGTCATTTCTGACACCATGTTGGACGCCATTATTTCACATGGACATGTTTTCCGAATGTGAACAACTGACCTCTGGTGTTTTACGTCTCCACAGGATTACGAAAACGCGCCTATACAAATACATTGCAACCTTTATCGCCGAAAAAATGAAAAATTAAGATGAAAATTTGTTATTGTTATATTTTTCTTATTTATGCTCAAAATATAGATTGTGAGTGCTCGTTAAAACCGCCTCTCGTTAGAACCGCCTCATCGAGGCGGTTCTAACGAGTACCCACACTCTATATTTAGAACAGAAATAAGTAAAATAAAGCTTAGTAAACCCCATTTTTACTGTATAAAAGTGGGGTTCAAGGGGTTCAAAATTATATAGGCGTGTTTTCTTGATGGTGGCATTACAAGACGGTTGACCCTGACCAAAGTTCTGTGCGCATTTTATGTGCCACTAGGAATACATTGAGCTGACAAAACGCCATGCTTTCGAAAAATTGTTTGTTTGTTTTGAATTTTCTGTGCTCAGGTTTATTAAATTGAATGCACATGTTTCATATCTGTTAGCGACAGCTTGTAAAATAAAGAAAAAAGGTTTGTTGCCGCTGTGGCCACACACGGATGACAGCTTAATCATTTGCTTCCCAATATAACTTGAAACTTAATTTGTGATGTAAGAGATATAATCCTGTTAAGTGCTGGAAATATTGTTAATAATCTATTGTCCATTTAATTACAAGCCGTAAAGTCTGATATGAGAAACAGAATATTTTCCTCGTTCACGCTAAATCACAAAGATGTCTCACTCAGAGAGAAGGCATAGTCATACACCTCCAGGGGAGGTAACTTTCAAAATGTGCTTTCAAAAATAGATTTTTCTCCAGAGTCTATAGAGGTCTACGAAAGCCTAGAAGGATCACTTTTAAAAAGAAAAAAAAACTTTTCTCGTTATTACGAGATAACTATGTCGCTATTACGAGATAAGTATGTCGTTATTACGAGATGATTCTGTTGTAATTACGAGAAAACTAAGTCGTTAGTAGAATAGACATGCATTCGTAATACAAGTTTAAGAACTAGAAATGCGACACGGATGCCCAGGCCTGAAAATATGTCTATGTTCGTATTCATCCATAGAAAGTTATTGGCCGTGTTTAAGTTTTGGACCCTTTTTTCACATTTGACCTCTGAGTATGACCTTGACCTTGGAGGTAAGGACCTTGGTTTAGTGTGAGGCAGATTGTCTCATGATGGCAAACATTTCTGACAAGTAATTTCAAATCCATCCAGAGATAAGGAAGTTATTGACTGCGTTTAAGTCTCGGACCCCTTTTTGACCTTTGACCTCCAAGTATGAACTTGACCTTGGAGGTACGGACCTGGGCGCTTTGCACGAGACACATCGTCTCATAATGGTTAACAGTTCTACAAAGTAATTTAAAAATCCATCCAGAAATAAGAAAGTTATTGACGACCCTTTTTAGCTCACCTGTCACGTAGTGACGAGGCGAGCTTTTGGGATCACTTTTCGTCCGTCGTGCGTCCGTTAACAATTTCTTCAAACGACATCTCCTCCTAAACCACTGATCGGATTTTGACCAAACTTCACAGGAATGATCCTTTGGTGATTCCCTTTCAAATGTGTTCAAATGGTTCCGGTCTGTCGCTCATATAGGTCACAGGAGCCAAAAATAGATTTTTTTTTCACCAAAACTTAAAAACTCTTCTTCTCTGAAACCGCAAGGCCCTGGACTTTGATATATGGTATGAATGCCCCAGCCCCGGGGCCCTTTTGTTTCACAAGGGCTTATATAGGGAAAATCTTTAAAAATCTTCTTCTCTGAAACTACAAGGCCCAGGTCTTTGATATTTGGTATGAAGCTTCATCTTGTGGACCTCTACCAAGATTGTTCAAATTATGGCCCTGGGACCAAAAATGCCCCCGCTCCGGGACCCTTTGGTTTTACATAGACTTATATAGGGAAACTCTTGAAAAATCTTCTTCTCTGAAACCACAAGGTTTAGGTAGTTGATATTTGTTATGATGCTTCAGCTAGTGGACCTCTACCAAGATTGTTCAAATTATAGCCCTGAGACCAAAAATGCCCCCGCCAAGTGGCCCTTTGGTTTTATATAGACTTATATAGGGAAAATCTTTAAAAATCTTCTCCTCTGAAACCGCAAGGCTTGGTTATTTGATATTTGTTATGAAGCTTCAGCTAGTGGACCTCTACCAGGATTGTTCAAATTATTGCCCTTGGGCCAAAAATGCCCCCGCTCCAGGGCCCTTTGGTTTTACATAGACTAATATAGCGAAAATCTTGAAAAATCTTCTTCTCTGAAACCACAAGGCTTAGGTCTTTGATATTTGTTATTAAGCTTCAGCTAGTGGACCTCTACCAAGATTGTTAAAATTATAGCCCTGAGACCAAAAATGCCCCCGCCACGTGGCCCTTTGGTTTTACATAGACTTATATAGGGAAACTGTTTTAAAAATCTTCTTCTCTGAAACCACGAGTCCCAGGTCTTTGCTATTTGGTATGAAGCATCATCTCTGGACCCCTACCAAGATTGTTCAAATTAAAGTGCTGGGGCCAAAAAAGCACCCACCCCGGGGTTCTTTGGTTTTACATAGGAATATACCTGTATAGGGAAAACCTTTAAAATCTTCTTCTCTGAAAGCACAAGGCCTAGGTCTTTGATATTTGGTGTGAAATTTCATCTAGTGGACCTCTATCAAGATTGATCAAAATATAGTGCTGGGGCCAAAAATGCCCCCGCCCGAGACCCTTTGGTTTAACATAGACTTATATAGGGAAATTTTTAAAAAATCTTTTTCTCTGAAACTGCAATGCAATGGTCTTTGAAATTTGGTATGGAGCTTCATCTAGTGGACCTCTACCAAGATTGTTCAAATTATAGCCCTCGGGCCACAAATGCCCCCGCCCCGGGGCCCTTTGGTTTTACATAGACTTATATAGAGATAATATTTGAAAAAGGCTTCGATAGCTACGCTACAGTATTTGATTGGACGCTGTAAACAATGGTAGTTCGGACATCATAGCAAAATCAGCTTGTGTCGAATTATTTACAGAAATAGCCACATACCTGAGACAGATTTTAGTATGTTGGATTCTTTTATAAACTAATGCACCGACTGCGCCTACTTGTTGTGACAGATGCTTTTTGTGTAGTAAACGCCGGCAAACCTACTAATGGTTACGACATCACTGCTCTGGCGTAGGTTGTTCCCCCTGAATATGAAACATGTCAGGCACATCAACAGCTCCTTATAAATGCATATGCAAAATTGGAACTCAATCGGTGAAGAAATGTGAAAATTATTTGCATCACAAGATTATTCTATTTTGCAACAGTGACCTTGACCTTGAAATGACCCATATGGAACTTATGTCACGGACATCTATATCTCATTTTAAATGCATATGAAAAATTTGAACTCAATCGGTGAAGTTATTCGCTTCACAAGATTATTCTATGTTTCGCAACAGTGGTCTTGACCTTGAAATGACCCACATGAAACGTATGGCACACACACCTGCATCTCATTATGAATGCATATGCAAAATTTAGAACAGTGACCTTTGAAACAAATACATTGTAACCTATATCTCCGAAAAACAATTGAAAATTTAAAGATGAAAAATTGTGATATTTTTCTTATTGCTGCTCAAAATATAGATGGTTGGTACTCGTTAGAACCGCCTCATCGAGGCGGTTCTAACGAGTACCAAAAATCTATAGAGCAGAAATAAGAACAAGAGCACCGCATGCGGGTGCCAACGCTCGGCTGCAGTTTCTTTTAGTTAAACAAAAATTCTAAGTCGAAAAAGGGGCATAACTGTGCACAAATATTTTAAGGGTCACCTCACATATTGGTATGAGTTCCCCTTTTCATAATGAACAACTATTCCGAGTTTCAAGTAAATATGTTCAGTAATGACAGAGATATAACAAAATGTCCAAGTTTTTGCAAATATTCTAAGTCCAAAAAGGGGCATAACTGTGCCAAAAATATTTTGAGAGTTACCTCACCTAGTGGTATGAGTTCCCCTTTTCATAATGAACAACTATTCCGAGTGTCAAGATAATATGTTCAGTAATGACCGAGATATTACAAAATGTCCAATTTTTTTACACGACGACAACGCAGGCGAGGACAGAGCTATGACAATACCTCGTCGTTTTCTTCGAAAACAGCCGAGCTAAAAATAAGGTTAAACCCTGCAAACCTCAGTTTTACTATATAAAAGTTGGCTTCAATGGGGTCAAAATTATATAGGTGTGTTTTCGCGATGGAATGAGACTGCGCAAAGGCACAGGTTGGTCTGCACATTTCGGTTATTCGCAAAACATCATGTCAACAAGTCCGTGAAATGAAGATCTCCGTAAACCTCACTTAATATGAGAAAACTGGGGTTTAAGAAGGTATAACTCACTTTTCTTATTTCTGTCCCGAGGCCAAGTTGTGGTTACTCGTTGCAATCTTCTCAATGGGGCGGTTCTAACGAGCACCCACAAGCTTTGCAGTATAAAAACAAAAACTGTCACGGATTTTCATCAGAAAAGAAGTCATTTTGGCGATGTGAGATGTCACACGGATGTGTTAGTAGGTTTTCACATCCCGCAGCTGTTATATCAAGACAAATGTTATACACTTATCGGAATAACAGACACTGAAACGGAGAAAAAAAAAACAAAAAACAAAACAAAACAACAAATGTTTCGCAGCATCTTTAAAACTGAATCATTATTTATATATATGTTGCATGCTGGTTATAGTTTTTGCTATGATAATGCCAGCGAAGTCTACAAACCAAATCTTCAAAGAAGCAATCGCTGATTCAAGATAAAGCAATGATACAATATCTAAGACAGGGCACAACAAAGTCTCAGGATATCAAGTCACGCAGTCTTTTCCGTATTTCGTACAAAGCGATAGCTCACTAATTTGGCCATCGGGGCTTGAAGAAATAGATCGGCTGCATGATGCATCCACGCAGGGCTGAAACCGACCGGCACACGAGTACTGGAAAACCGCTGCGAGGATCTAAGCCTGCCCAGGCAATGCGGTGCGAGTCGGCCCGTCCATGCTTATAAACCCTACTGATTTCATTTGGCGGCAGGGCTTGAGATGTCATTTCTTCATCTCAATGTCGGCTAAAAGTCCTACAAATTTGGAAGCAACGTCCCCAAAATTACCTTTACTGTGTTGACGGGGACATTAAATTTCAAATCAAACAAAACAAACAAACACTCATTTTGCCGTTGCATGCAGGTAATATAAGTTTTTGGACATATGCGCAAAGCAAAGACACTTTTCAGACTGCGCGGACGCGCAGTCTGAAAAGAGTCTTAGCTGTGCGCTAGATGGATGACAAATGATACAATGGAATCAATGATCCCAAAGGACAAGAAAATATAAACTACACTACGCTGTAGGACAGGGAGATTGCTCAGGCAAAGTGGTGCGAGTTCCTTAAAGCCTAGCGGTTTCTACAAGCGATATGGCTTGAGGTGTCATTTCATTTCAATGTCGGGTATAAGTCCCACACAATCGGACGAAACGTCTCCAACATGACCTAAATAGTGTTGTGACAGGGCCGTGAAACCTCAACACAAACAAACAAACAAACAAACAAACAAACAAACAAAAAGACGAAGAATAACGTAAAGCTTCTTTATGTTAACTGTGAAGGTTGTAGTCTTTCTATGTGGGCACGTTGGCTGATTTTACTTTTTGTGCAGAATGTTCGCATATACTTGGAGACACGTTTTCGCTTGGCGTGGAGTATGGTTGCAGAACAAATAAGATGTTTTAATTCTTTCACACCGGGCAAGGAAATCCGTGATTTTACCCTGGGATAGAAATTTATGTTCTGACTCTGGTGTTCCGACCCAGGCAACTAACATAAATGCGCTTCAATTCTATTCAACTGCCCGAACTACTTCCGCACTACTTTTAATTTTGTAAACAATATAGATGTGCGAGCTGTCAAAACTAACCGGAGGTGTTGTGTAAGAAAAATAATCCAATATGGGATTCTGTTGTAGATGGGCGTTTCCAACCCTCGGGATGACCGTGCTGAGCGGAACCTCGGTCCGCTCACCACGGTCATCCCTCGGGTTGAAAACGCTCATCTACAACAGAACCCCATATCAGATTCTTATATTCTAACACAGCGCACCTATATAGGCAAGGGAAAGGAACTGTGTCTTATTATGCAACAAATCACTAGTCGAGAGAGCATGACAAGTGACGTCATTAAAAGCCGCCGTTTTATGACGTTTGCTGTTAGACAGTGAACGCATTAAAAGCATTACACAATTGATACAGTCAATAATATGTGCTGGATTTCTTCTAACAATGGCGGAAGGTTTGAAAGAATTTGAAGGAAACAACAAAATTATTTTCAATTTTAGTGTGTAAGAATCGAAATGTGTGTATGTGAATTCGGGTTTAACGTCGCTTTCAACAATTTTTCAGTCATATCACGACGGTGTCTGGTTGCGACAGGGAGCTCAATGCTCACGTTTATAGTGCTGCCTCACTGAAGTATCATGTCCCAGACACATTACATGATACCACACCCAGT
Source organism: Lucinisca nassula (assembly GCA_963580285.1). Lineage (NCBI taxonomy): Eukaryota > Metazoa > Mollusca > Bivalvia > Lucinida > Lucinidae > Lucinisca > Lucinisca nassula. The sequence continues at coordinate 114,014,395 of OY757011.1, forward strand.
CACATTATCCTGACACTGGATCGACCAGTCCTAGCTCTACCCCGTAAATCTGAGTGCCAAACGAGGAGCAGCTAGTACCATTTTTAACGACTTTGGTATGTCGCGGCCAAGAATCGAAATAGATCAGCTCGTGTGTGATTTGTTGAGTAGATCTAATAATCCCAGTTTGTCGGTTAGCGGTAAGTAGACAAACCAAGCGCGCTACGCGCTTGTGATTTGATCTACTTTACAACAGACCTCTAAACTGTGATTAATTACTCAAGAAATCAAAGCTATACCTGCTCTATTTCTTAAATAAACATACCTATGTCCAACAATAATACATAGTTATTTTTGCATTTGATAAATGTTGTCATTTTTGTCTTTTTCTGCTACAAACTGGATTAAAGGTGCTTTAAAGGGGCGGTTTCTAAAGATTTTCCATAATCAGTATTTGTTAGTTTGTTTGATTTGAGGTTTAACGTCCCCGTCAACACAGTAAAGGTCATTTTTGTGTTTGTTAGAACGGGATTTAGGAAGGATATCCTTTTGTAAACCGCATATTTTGGATACATGAAGTAGGGCATTCATTACATGGACTTGTTAACATGCATGTACAATGTTATTTAACTGTTCGCTGGATGCACAATTCATCTTGCAAAGTAGAAGTAAAACAAAGATCAGGAATCGATACAATTAACTTACTCTACCCATCAAAGACACCAAAGGGAAAGAAACACAAACATGAAGCGACCAGACCATAATGGAAACCTAAACAAAAGAAGGCCCTACGAACAGTTACTTTCCCACAAAATGGCCAAATGGCCATCCAAAATAAAAAGACACAAGTGATACACACAGTAAGTAACAAACAACAACATAAATAAACCGCCACAGAAGAACCGCCTTGGAACGGTCAGTGGAAAGAATTCCACCGGGGGGGGGGGGGGGGGGGGGGGCTTAAAGCGATTTTACATGGCCATAATCCTCGCCCTTACCTCTGTTGCGGTATACATTAATTTTGTTTAGTCCGCATGAAGGTTTCCTAACTCATCAGTGTAACATCCACGAGAACATACAAATCAAAAAACTACAGAGATGAAACAAGATTGAGGGCTCGACAGCATACAACAACAGAATTGCTGGAGCAAAAGAAAACCAACAGTTAGACTCCGTGGGGCCCGACCAAAGACGGAGCATCAGGCGCCAACCAACATAAAGAATACTAAAATAAAATAAAATTCCAATTATGTTTCCATATGGAACCGTCATATTATCTTAAGCCCGACCCATCTGTGTGCAACCGAAGAGGGAAGCAAAGCTGCCAACCCTGATTGGGTTAACCACCATGCATGCAGTCTGTTTTATAATATTGATGTTGTACCCAATCTTTATATATCGATGAACGATTTTACGAAATTGGGTACTAAAGTCATTACAGGCATGTCTGGCTTTGCTCGTCTGTCTGATTCTAATATACATTTTTGTGCATGTTTATAGAACGGGTCAATGTGATTTGCAGCAACAGAATATTCGATTAAAATGTCAGAAAATTCGGTTAGAAAACTGCATTTTGTCAAAATACGGGTAAAAAGCTTTGCATTGAGCACCTTATAACGTAGAAGTAAAACAAAGTTCAGGATTTGATACAAGACTCTGACCTATCGGCATTTTTGTTAGTTTTAAAATGTAATGTGAAGAAACATATTCAAGTAGGCCATAACCAGCATGCAATCTTCGATCCCATTCATCGATGTTTGACCTCTATTTTTTGCACGTTTATGGTCATTAACCATTGTGTTATTATTATCTTCTTTTCTTTTAGCAAATAATTTTTACCAACAAATAGCTTATACCGGATGTAGATATGGCGAGGTTTTATTGCCTCAAGCCAAGAAGCAGCATAGAATGCACTTTACAATGACAAACAAAGCATAAACAATAAAATATTGGATCTTTTTTTTTAATGTTCATGAAGTCCCGAAGATAGCCGATTTTCGCAAAATTTGCTGGTGACAGATGTATGCTGTAAACTTACCATAAGAAAGCCGTATCCCCGCCCGCCGGGGCTTGTAGAAATATATTGGTCTGCATGATGTTCAACGCAGAGCTAAAACCTACCGGGCATTAGTACCAAGATATAACCTTGCCCTGGAAACGCGTTGCGAGTCCATTTTGGCAGTTGGGCTTGAAATGTCATTTCTTTTAAATGTTGTTTAAAAGGCCCAAAAAATTTTCTGGTCTGATTTTTTTTAGCCGTTCAAGAATATTCCACTCAGAGCTGAAACCAACCGAGCAATGGTACAGCCTTAGAAGTTATAACCCTGCCTGCGAGTTAGTTTTGGCGTTTGGGCTTGAAATGTCATTTCGGTTAAAAAATCCACATAAATTTCTGGTTTGGTTTTGTGGTTTTGCAGGCCTTTCAAGATTGTTATTATTTCAGTTATTCCGAGCCCATCGTTAATCAGAGGTGGGCGAAAACCCGAATATCCGTCGTAAACCCTGACTGACCTTCCGTTGCAGAACGTGGCGTCTCACATGTGACCAAAGCTCGAACCACAGCGGTAAGATACATAATGGTTAGAGTCAGCGCATTTTTCCACTAGGCTACGGAGGCCTGTAAATATTTCTGGTAAAATCGGGTAAAAATCCCGAAAATGTTAGAGCTCTCGTTAAAGCATTTTTAAAGCGCGAATGTACTTCAAGAAGTTCCGTCAGTTACATCAAGGCCTACTCACAAAATCATTATGACTACCATGCAAAGAGAACAGTTTGATCTGTCTGACAAGTTAGCCGGCTTCGTTGGCTCTGAACGATACGCGACTGACTGTTGATCATGAGGTCGCGGGTTTGATACCATGCAAAGAGAACAATTTGGTCATTTTTCCTGACAAATTAGCTGGCATCCGTGGCTCTGACTGTTACGCGGTTATTTTCCATAGTATTACTACAACTAAACCTATCCATAACACACTGTAAAACACCATTCTGAAAGTAAATTCTTATTTCTGCTGCAAACATAGATCGTGAGTGCTCGTTACAACAGATAGCCTCATCGAGGCGGTTATAAATTTTACATAGCACGGAGTTCTTGTCTGTATAGCGCTTGGATTAGCATTAATACTTTGTTTTGTGTGAATTGAGGTTTTACGTCATCGTCAACAAAATTTAGGTCAGTTTGGAGACGCTGCTTCCAATTTAGTGCCACTTTTAAAAACCCGGCACTGAGATGAAATGACCGCCTAACCAACCAATATGATTTAAATAAAGGGGGGTACGACTCGCATCAGCTTGCCTGGGTGCGTTTAGAAGTGAATGCTTTCGAAACAAAATCTTACAAAATAGCGTAGAAAAGAGAAACTGTTGCCGACCCGTCATATATCGAACCAGCGACCACCTGATCCCTGTCACCCGACTGAGCTACTAGGGACCGGCCTATCGAATTGACCTGTATTGATATGGACGTACGATAACATGCGGACTAAGAGATAGAAAATACTTCCGAATTCAAAGTTAAAATGAAAACGATCTCATAATTCGTATCATCTGTCAGCAGCAAATTTACGAGAATTGGCTGGTGACAGACGTCTGTCAGCAGCAAATTCCACGTGAATTGGCTAGTGAAAGACGTCTGTCACCAGCCTCTTCCAAAACATAACGCTTTGTCAGTTGCGGGACATTCAAAAACATACATGTAATCTGAAGCATGTGACATCAGTAGCTACCAAAAGCTCAGTTCATCTGATGCAATAAGTTCGTCTTTGAACACTTATGCACAGGACAAATTTCATGCTCAGTTGAATTTAATGTGATGTAATGTGATGAAAGGATCATTCCTCGAGTCATGTTCTTCCATTGTCTTTGCGCAGCCAACAATTAGGGTAAGAGGTATAGCTTGTACGAAACCACCTCAAGGTGTCTTCTTCATGTTTGCGAGCAGACAAATCACTTTCGAGACTGTGTTTATGCACATGCTCGCCTGTCCCTCTGACCATTAGGTTAAAACATCCGTGTGACTACATGTACATTTCTAAAGTGGTTACAACTCTAATGAAAATGTTTGATATGTTTCTTATTTACACTCCAACGCTTCAAACGAGAACCAACAATCTATGCCTTGGAGAAGAAATAAGAAAAAATAATATATACCCTCTTATACCCCAGATTTCGCTATATAAAGTTGGTTTTACTGGGGTCTTCATTTTACAGACCTATTTACGTGATGGGTCACTTATTGAAATGTTTCCATTTCGAAAACACGCCTATACAAATACACTGTAGCCCTTATCGCCGAAAAAAAATGAACATTTTAAGATGAAAAATTGTGATACTTTTCTTATTTCTACTCAAAATATAGATTGTATGTATTCTAGAACCGGTTCTTACGAGTACCCACAATCTATATTTTAGAGCAGAAATAAGGATTACCCCTGTAAACCCCGGTTTTTCTATATAAACGTGGGGTTCAATGGGGTCAAAATTATATAGGCGTGTTTTCGTGATGCCTTTTCTTGTAAACCGACTTTAATAATCAGGCATAAACCAATTTAAAGCATTTTCTGGAATAGAAATAATGATGCTCATATAAGTATAGAATATATGTAATTTTGTTTTATTTTGCTATTTCCTGAGAATGCTACATTGATTTTCCAAGTCACGAAAGAGCGCATGAAAATGTGAGTGAGCTAATGGGACGAGTCATGCAATACCTTCCCCTCCTTCAATTATTTACACGGACCACGTAAATCAATATTCTTTTGAAATAATCCCCTCAACGACACAGACCACAAACAACTATTTTGATATTCGGAGGGTTGCAACGTTGACGTTAAAGACGAAACGTAAACAGAGCAACAAATGAGTATGCAAAGCTTCGGTATATATCAAAAGCCGGTGCCAACGTCGACAAGAAATGGGACCTGACAAGGAAAAGTTGTTTCCACAATGTACTTTCTAACAAACTGCATAAAACATCTAGAAAGTCAGAGACCTTATGTACATGATAGAAATAATCTCCATTGCATAAACTATGACAGTGAGTGAGTGAATGAGTTTTAGTTTTACGTCCCATCAACAGCTAAGGTCATACGGAGACGGTACATCGGTTTAAAGACTCATCCGAAAGTCTGGAGAAGCCCGGGATCGATCCTGCGATCCCTGGTTTACAAGGCGAGTAGCGTAACCACTGCACTACTGAGGCTTCTGCATAAACTATGACATTTTAGGGTTCTTGTAAACACCAATATCAGTCAATAATGAGGACAATGTTTGAAGGTGTGTCACCTCTGGAGCTGGCACCCGCCAAAACACCTAGTTGTAGTTCTTACTGAGAACACCTGGCATGTTTTTTTAAAGGGAGACAACTTTCGAAACTTCTTGTTCGCTTTTCTATAAGCTCTGTCCCAGTGAAAAGGTGTCGCTTTAGCACATTTGTGTGTTTACACAAAGAACACTTTACAGGTAGATGAAACGTAATCACAAGGATAACACACCCTGGGACCCATGTGAGATTATAAGAATCTGATATGGGGTTCTGTTGTAGATGAGCGTTTCCAACCCGAGGGATGACCGTGCTGAGCGGAACCGAGGCTACGCCGAGGGATGACCGTGCTGAGCGGAACCGAGACTACGCCGAGGTTCCGCTCAGCACGGTCATCCCGACGGTTGGAAACGCCCATCTACAACAGAAACCCATATTGGATTCCTTTTCTTGCACAACACCTCCGGTTACTTTTGACAGCTCGCACATGTATATTGTTTACAAAATAAAAGTAGTGCGGAAGTAGTTCCGGCAGTTGAATAGAACTGAAGCGCATTTATGTTAGTTGCCTGGGTCGGAACACCAGAGTCGGAACATAAATTTCTATCTCAGGGTGAAATCACGGATTTCCTTGTCTGGTGTGCAAGAAAAGATTTTCTTCCATGCCTCTAACATCACGATAACAAGTCCGTGCAATGAACATTCCCTTACACCCCACTTTATATAGAGAAAACTGGGGTTTGCATGGGTATAATTTAAGATATTTTTCTTATATCTTCTCCAAGACATAGGTTGTGGGTACTCGTTAGAACCGCCGCAATGACAGAACCGGTTCTAACGAGCAGCCACAACATATGTGTGGATTGTAAATAAAAACAAGAGCACCGCGTGCGGGTGCCAACGCTCGGCTGCAGTTTCTTTTAGAAAACAAAAATTCTAAGTCGAAAAAGGGACATAACTGTGTCAAAAATATTTTTAGGGTTACCTCGCCTATTGGTATGAGTTACCCTTTTTATAATGAACAACTAGTCCGAGTTTCAAGTAAATATGTTCAGTAATGACAGATATATAACAAAATGTCCAAGTTTTTGCACGACGACGACGCAGGCGACGCCAGAGCTATGACAGTACCTCGTCGTTTTCTTCGAAAACAGCCGAGCTAAAAATCACAGATTTTCATCAGGAAAGTTGCCATTTTTGGAGGTGTGAAAAATGCGGTATGCTGCACGGGTGTGTTATCGTAATGAATTGCATTTTCTGCTTCAAATATGGACTGCGAGTGTTCATTTTAACAGCATCATTTTTTGTTTTGTTTGTTTTCAATCCAGTATTATGGATATAATAGGCGCTCTTGTAAAACCCAATTTTCTTTATATTTATTGAAGGTTACTAGTATTTTTTGCACGGACTTGGTGCATGCCAGCTTATATTCTGAAGGAAGTCAGCTTTACAGCATAAATATTTTTTTGACGTTTTGGCTCTTTTAGTATATAATTTGGAATATCGATTCCACAGAACGTTCGCCTTTTTACGATAGACGAATTAAATAAATCGTTTCGCAATGTTTGCAATTTAACTATTATAATTTGTGTTTTATTCATCGTTCTAGAAGAAATGTATCAGTTGCATGGATGTCTGCTGATTGTCCTTTGTTTAACCTTTTTTGTACCAAATAGAATCTTCTAGGATACGTAATACATGTAGTAGGAGTCCATTTCAAAATTTAGGGGTGTCAGTGTTTGTTTTTTTTTTCTTCAAAATTTATTTGGAAATTTAGTGAGTGAGTGTTTGAGTTTTACGTCCCACCAACAGCTAAGGTCATACGGAGACGGGACCTCGGTTTAAAGACTCATCCGAAAGTTTGGAGAAGCCCGGAATCGGTCCTGCGACCCCTTGTTAACAAGGCGAGTAGCGTAACCACTACACCACGGAGGCTTCTGTTTGGGAATTGGCTTAATTTTTGCAAACAGTGTAGACCCTGATCAGACCCCGCGTACTGCGGCGTCTGATCTAGGCCTGCACTGTTAGCCAATTACTCCTTTTGGGGTTTCTGGTATGAAATGGGTTAAATTCAAATTTCACGAGCAGATTTTAAGCGCGAGAAAGCACTTCCGGAAACATTAATCTGAAGACGAGAATTCGAGGACACTAAAATGACACATAATAACTTGCTTTGGCAACTGGATATTTATTAGAAACGGGCATATAGAAATTAATTAAATTACTTGCATGCTTCCCACAAGGAACACACCTTACACTGAGTAAGCAATACACATTGAGGGCAAGCAACTCTGGAGTTGAAAGTCGCAGTACGTGCCAAAGCGCCATTTCCTTCACTTGGATGCATGTACATCACGTGAACAAGTCCGTGAAATGAACACCCCCTAAATCCCAATTTATATAGATAAAACTAGGGTTTAAGTGGGTATACCGTATTTTTCTTATTTCTGCTCCAAAACATACATGTAGGTTGTGGGTACTCGTTAGACTAACGAGCACCCACAACCTATGTATGCAGTATAAATAAGAAAAATATCACGAATTTTCATCATTTTGGAGATGTGAAAAATGCACTGTTGCACTGGCGTGTAATCATAATGGCTATGTGCTGTTATAAGAATAGGTCATGAATATGGATTTAATAAAAGCAGTTAGCCAAGCTACGAGTATAACCATTTTAACATTTATGGGCTTCAGTATGAAAACGCCTAAAACGAAGATATTTCATTCTGAGCAGTAAAACACCATGCGCACGTGAATTAAACTTGATTTTTTATAACCTCGGGGCAAGGTATGTAGACCGTTTACGGGTATTCTTGGACAGCACTGGTCCTTCACTAGACCCCGCCATCACGTGAACAAGTCCGTGAAATGAACACCCCTAAACCCCACTTTATATAGAGAACACTGGGGTTTACGGGGGTATACATTATTTTCCTTATTTCTGCTCCAAGACAAAGGTTGTGGGTACTCGTTAGAACCGCCTCCAAACGAGCACCCTCAACCTATGTTTTGAACATTTATAACAAAAATATCAAGGATTTTCATCAGAAAAGTAGCCATTTTTGAAAAATGCACTATGTTATCGTAATGGCCGCCGATTCTGGATTTGTTCTTGATTTCCGGACGATAATAAATATGAGGGTGAGTAATCGGCCTCCGTGTTTTGTTTCTTCACATTCAATATGTTGGGAAACGGGAGGAAGAAGAAGAAGAAGAAAAAGAAGAAGAAAAAGAAGAAGAAGAAGAAAAAGGAGAAGAAGAAATGGGATAATTAAAGGATAGGTTTCCTTATTAATTGTTTAATATGTTGGGGTACATGTAAGGATCGCCTAAATGAGACGAATCTATCGATAAGTCCCGACATATTTGAAAAGAATATTAAATAAACGTCACGATAACACGTAAATATAATTGTGACCCCTTTTTAGACCCCACTCCCCCACCACCTTCAACTTTTATAAAGACAGTGCTAACGCGTACCCACAATTTATGCTGTGAGCAGAATATGAAAAAAATACCAGGATTTTTATCTGAAAAACAAATTCATTTTTTTGGCTGTAAAATTTTGAATAGGCGTGTTTTCGTAACGTATCCTGACGCTACGTTATCGTCACGGAAACACAACGCCTATTGTGATGACGTAGCAAAAATAAAGATATATAGTCAGGCGGAAGGGCAAAATACAAGATTGTGTCATACGAGAAGCCACTATATACAAATGATCATAAATCAACCACCTGTGGAGCTCAGAACAGTAGACATTCATTTTGGCAGAAAACTGGTTGTAGATGCGATGTCATGAATAGCATTTGGTGTCAACGCTCACAAAGCGATTTAAGAATCGTGTAACTGTAATAGGATTGTATGTTAAGGCTCTTCTGAGACTTGTACACACATATGATGTGATAGATTTCAGCCTGTTATGGACAATATGATTTACACAATGGTGTCAAATGCATGACATAGATACAAATTGCGAGTGATACGATGGTGTCACCTTCATAGAGGTGTATAGCAGGGCTTATAACTTATAATTGAGACTGTGCGCGCCAAAAGGCACAACTTTCGCGATTTATTTTTGTTATGGTGTGTGTGTATCGCTTTTTTGTTTTGGATAGCCAATTGGCCATTTTATGGGAAAGTCACTGTCGCTTTGGCTTTCCGCTATTGGTGTTTCCATTAGGGTCTAGTAGTTTAATGTTCGTGTTTCTTTCCCTTGGGTGTCTCTGATGGGAGCTGTGGGGTAATTGTATTGATTCACTGCCTTCACTTCTAGTTTACACATCACGAAAACACTCCTATACAATTTTGACCCCCCTCGAACCCAACATTTGTATAGTAAAACTGGGGTTTAGAGGGGTAAACTTATTTTTCTTATTTTTGCTCTTAAATATAGATTGTGGGTACTCGTTAGAACCGCCTCGATGAGGCGGTTCTAACGAGTGCTCACAATCTATATTTTGAGCAGAAATAAGAAAAATATCTCAATGTTTCATCCTAAATTTTTTATTTTTACAGCGGTAAAATTTACAATGTATTTGTATAGGCGTGTTTTCGTAATGATGTGCGATCAGGGAAGTATGACATCAGCCTGTGCATGGATTAGGATCTAGATATTGCTGTTACAATTAGGGCTCACTAATCGGAGCTGAAAAGATAATCGAGTATCAGTCCTGCCGTTGTGATCGATAATCGATTAGTAATCACAGAATTTTTTTCCTGTCTGGATTTCTGTCTAAGCATGACTCTTAAAATATGTTGTATCTTACCATATATATTTGGACAGAGAGGCCTGAACAAACAGTGTTGTCCCAGAACGCGGCGTCCCATCAGGGTCTGCACTGTTTACCACTCATCCAGCTATTTTAGGCATGTTTTTGGGTGGTAAATTGTACTTAACAAATAATCGATTACAAGCAAATCAATAATGATAATCATTTTTGAGGAATGTATCTATCGATTAATTGATTATCCGATTAATCATGTCTGCCTTAGATGCAACTAGGCTGCCCGGATCAAAGCTTTTGCTGCTCACATATGCCAACAGACACTTTTTATCGAGTGCACAGACACTACAGGAACGAAATAGAACGTAAATCACAAACAAAACAAACCTAATGTAACACCCCTATGGTTAGAAATGGACAGTACCAAACTTATTAGATGAAATATTCCATTGTCATATATTGGTTAAAGGGAAAGGTTTGCTCTTGAAGAGCTAATACGTTCCTTAGCCCGTTTTGTACCAAGCAGAATCTTCCTCCTTATATATAACAAGAGTTCATTACAAAATTTGGGGGAGTGACAGGTTGTGTTACCTTTAAAATTGATTTGGAAAATGGCTGAACGTTTTGCAAACAGTGTAGGCTCTGATCAGACGCCGCGTTCTGCGGCGTCTGATCTGGGTCTGCACTGTTTGCGAATTACCCGTTTTGGGGTTTCTGGTACAAAATGGTTAAAAGAGTACTTTCCTTTAAGAGAAGATTCCGTATTCGTGTTCGCTGGTTACCAGGGCAATTTGTTTGGGCATGGGTAGATGTCTACCAATATTAATGGTATCTGGTTCCAGTTTTTGGACCAATGGACCAAATCTTGGTAGTCTTTTGAACGAAACAATAACGTTGAAACTACAAAATCAAATCTAAGCCTAAGTTTTCTTGAGAATCCCGATGATCTTTCGGAGAGACACTAATTCGACACAATAATTTTATCCCTGTAAATTTTTTTCCAGCATTTACTTCGTCTAGACACCCCTTAAAATAGAAGTGAAGGCAATGATCATGAATCTGTACAATTACCCCACAGCTCCCATCAGAGACAATAAAGGAAAAGAAACATGAACATGAAATAACTAAACCGGAGCGATATGGTGCAGTGGAAAAGCATCTGATTTGAGATCGCGAGGTAGCCGGTTCGATCCTGCGAGCGCCAAGTGTTGTTTCCTTGAGCAAGAGACTTTATTTACATTGCTTAGTACTGGTTTCTACCAAGGGAGAGGAAGAAAAGAGGGTCACATGGAAGATAAGTACTAGTTTACTAAATGTGTTACGTTCTATAAATAAAGTCGACAATTGCTATTATTATTATTATTATTATTATTATTATTATTATTAAACGCAAATGAAAACATCACAAGCGGAAATCCAAAAGGACAGTTACTTCCCCACAAAATGGCCAAACGGCTATCCAAAGCTATACACACTTGCGAAGACGAACCATTACGAAAACACGTCTATACAAATGCACTGTAAACTTTACAGCCCCCCAAAAAACGAAAATTTTAAGATGAAAAATTGTGATATTTTCTTATTTCTGCTCAAAATATAGATTGTAGGTACTCGCTAGAACCGCCTCGATGAGGCGGTTCTAACGAGTACCCACGATCTATATCTTAGAGTAGAAATAAGAAAAATAAGGTTTACCCCTACAAACCCCAGTTTTACTATATAAAAGTGGGGTTCTAGGGGGGTCAAAATGATATAGGCGTGTTTTCGTGATGAGGACAGTTATTTCTCACCAAATGGCCAAACGGCTATCCAAAATAAAAAGAAATAAGCAATACAGACATGCAAAGACGAACTAAAACAATAATAGACCATGACAGAAGAACTCTCTTTGCATTACAAAAATACACCTATACAAATACATCGCCACCTTTATCGCCGAAAAAATGAAAATTTTAAGATTAAAAATTGTGATATTTTTCTTATTTCTGCTCCAAATATAGGTTGTGGGTGCTCGTTAGAGCCGCCTCGGTGAGGCGGTTCTAACGAGTACCCACAATCTATATTTTAGGACAGAAATAAGGAAAAATAAGGTTTACCCCTGTCATGCCTGTAAACCCCAGTTTTATTATATAAAAGGGGGTTAAAACTATATGGGCGTGTTCTTGTGATGCTATAACAATAATAAACCACGACAGAAGAACCCTCTTGGAACGGTTAGTAAAAACTGAGCCTTGATTGGGTAAACTACCATGCATTAAAGTCGGTTTTTGTATACATTGATCTCTTTTTTAATGCTTAATTTTCCTTGGTCTTGTTATGTCACATATTGTTTTAACTCTAGATTCAGCTTGCACTCTGAAACTTGAAACAATAATCACTTGAAACCAAATCAGCTTTCTCAGAAGTGGAAGAGAAGTCGAGTAATACCGGTTATCATGTCTGAAGTTCTATCTTGTTTGATGTACTTCAGACACTTGTGTTCTCAGAGCTCCTGCACTTTTGCGTCTTCAACCCATATTTATCAAATGACGTCGTGGCTGAGAAGTATGAAATTCGGTGATCCACTAGTGGATTAAAATTTTTTATGCAAATTAGTTAGATGCGCCGCGTTACGTTACACGTTCGACGTCGCGTTTTCTAATGGCAAAATATTGGCATTTTTGTTTTCATCACGAAAACACGCCTATATGATTTTGACCCCCTCGAACCCCACTTTTATATAGAAAAACTGTGGTTTACAGGGGTAAACATTATTTTTCTTATTTCTGCTCTAAAATATAGATTGTTGGTACTCGTTAGAACCGCCTCGGTACTCGTTAGACTCGCCTCATCGAGGCGGTTCTAACGAGTACCAACAATCTATATTTTGACCAGAAATAAGAAAAATATCGCAATTTTTCATCTTACATTTTTCATTTTTTCGGCGATAAAGGTTGCAATGTATTTGTATAGGCGTGTTTTCTTAATGGAGCAGGAATCGATATAACTACCCAACACCTTCCACCAGGGACACGAAAGGTAGAGAAACACGAAACCCTAATGAAAACGTCACAAGCGAAACAAACGGCTATCCAAAATAAAAAAGATATAAGCAATACATAGATGCCAAGACAAACTATAACAAAAATAAACCGCGACAGAAGAACCTCGTGGAGGAAAAGACAAAAATGCTGGGCGATGCAACTCGTTGAATAAAATTCAGTAAAACATGACAACACATATAAGATTCTCTATTTATCATATGACGTCGCGTCTGAGTGTGTAATAACGCGATGTAATATTTTCGATAATCCACTTGTGGATTAAATATGCAAATTAGGCAGATACGTCCCGTAACGTTACATGTACGACATCCTTAACGACGTCGCGTTTACTAATGGCGGAAATTGACATTTTTGTAAACAATCGTGAATAAAATGCGTTTTAAATGTCATATGATAAATAGAATCTTGCATTCGTGCTCATGTATTATTGAATTTATTAAACTCGTTGAGAAAAAGGGGAAAAAATGCTCAGAACAGCCTCGCATTTTATCCCTTTTCCTCAACTCGTGAAATTAATTCAATAATACATGAACACTCATGTAAGATCTTCTATATATAACATAGAATCAGCCTGGTTTATCTCCCCTCTCAATTTAAGGGTTGTCTTGTTATTTTATATACAAATACATTGTAAATTGTACCACCGAGAAAAACGAAATTTTCAAGATGAAACATTGTGATATTTCTCTTATTTCTGCTCGAAAATATAGATTGTGGGTGCTCGTTAAAACCGCCTCCAGCTAAAAATATAGATTGTGGTAACACTTTAGAACCGCCTCATCGAAGCGATGCTAACGAGTACCCACAATCTATATTTTAGAGCAATAAAAACAAAATGGTTTGTCTTTGAGTATGTGCATCGCTTATTGTATCTTTTTTTTGTTCTGGACAGCCAATTGGCCATTTTGTGGGAAAGTAACTGTCCTTTTGGCTTTGCGCTATTGATGTTTGCCATTAGGGTCTAGTTATTTCATGTTTGTGTTTTTCCCTTTGGTGTCTCTAATGGGAGCTGTGGATTAATTGTATCGATTCCTGATAATTGCGCTCACTTCTATTTTACCCCTGAAAACCCCAGTTTTACTGTATTAAAGCGGAGTTCAAGGGTTTCAGAATTTTATCGGCGTTTTTTCGCGATGAAAAAAAACAACAACAAACATTTTAAGCAAACAATGTTGACCCGGATCGGCCGCCGTGAATTGCAGCCTCAATATGCGATGGGTGATCTGCGTCTACACCGTTAAGTGACACCTATATGTAAGACCAGCTGAAATTCAGACTTATTCTTTTAAGAATATATTTAGAATTTCCACTTTCTCATTCTTACTCTTTTCTACAACAATTGTTCTCTAACTAGCGAACACATTTGGCACTGTTCAGAAGTGGGCTTTCAAGATCGCTTCTGAACAAATCGAAATATGGTCTGGATAGAGATTTATTTCTTACTAGAGAGGAAAAAAGAGTACGAGGGATGTTCAAAAAGATTTGCTAATTTCCTCCAGCTCGATATCCACGTGGGGCTCGATAAAAACCAATATATACCTGAAAAGGGTTATTCAATACCTACACAACGGTGTATAAATGTACATGTTAGATTAAGTGTAAGACATAAAATTTGCCTTTTCAATACACGCAGTCATTGACCACTACAGTAAAAATGGTTGGTAGAAGCGTCGACAAGAAAGATGAAATAGGGCTTACATCAAAGCTCGCTCAAAGCTAGGTTGTTCTTTGAAGCAGCTGATGACTGAAATTTATACTGCTTATGGATCTCCTTGTGTGTTTTATGACAAAGTTCGGCGGTTGAAAAAGACATTTGAGTCTGGTGTAGAGTCCATCAAAAATGCACCGAAATCAGGTAGGCCAAAATCTGCATCTCGTAAAAATTTATTTTCTAAAATAAAAGAAATCATTGAATGAGATGCCAGATTTACAGTTCGCGATATTGCACGAAAGGTAGGCATATCACTATCAAAGGTTCTTTTTTTTTTATTTTTGGTTTGGGTTTTACAGCCCTTTCAAGATTATTTCACTCATATCGAGCCGATCGTTGATCAGAGGTGGGCGAAAACCGGAGTACCCGGAGAAAAAACAACACCTGACCTTCCGTTGCAGAACTTGGCGTCTCACACGTGGCCCGAGCGAGGCTCTAACCTACGGCGGTGAGAGACCTTATGACTAAGAGTCAGCGCTCTTATCCACTAGGCCACGGAGGCCCGTCTATCAAAGGTTCACCTTATTTTGAAGAAGCATTTGAAAGTCAGAAAGATTTCTGCTAGAGGGGTGCCACATCTGTTGACTGATTCGCAAAAGAGGCAATGGGTTAAAGTGACCAAAAAGCTGTAACAAATGTTTCAAAAATATGGCAAAAAGCAGTTTGCCAATGACATCCCAGGCGATGAAACCTAGGTCCATTATTTTGAGCCCGTCAGAAAGGTTAGCAATAAGATCTGAGCCACTAAACACAGCAAACGCGATAAATTACCAAACGTTCTTTGAGTACAAAGAAGGTTTTGTATGCAATCTTCTTCTCTGGTGAAGGAGTCTCAATAAAAGTGCTGGTGCAAAGGCATCACCAGAAAGTACTGCAAAGACGTCGACACTATTTAGGTGATTTTGGAGACGTTGCTTCCAATTTTGTGGGACTTTTACCCGACATTGAGATGAAATGACATCTCACCAAACCAAAAGAGTTAAAATGCGACAGACTCGCACCATTTAGCCTGGGTAGGATTAGACTATCAAAGCGGTCAGTTTCAGATTTTCGTGGAAGCATCATGCGCCCCGGTCTATTTTTCCAAGCCCCGTTGTGGGGATGGGGTGGGGCTTTCTCTTTTCTACAACAATTGTCCTCTAACTAGCGAACACATTATGCACTGTTCAGAAGTGGGCTTTCAAGATCGCTTCTGAACAAACCGAAATATGGTCTGGATAGAGACTTATTTCTTACTAGAGAGGAAAAAAAGAGTACAAGGGATGTTCGAAAAGAATTGCTTATTGTCCTCTAGCTCGATAACCACGTGGGGCTCGATAAAAAACAATATATATCAGAAAAAAGTTATTCAATATCTACACAACGGTGTACAAATGCACATGTTAGATTAAGTGTAAGACACAAAATTTGCCTTTTCAATACACGCAGTCATTGACCACTACAGTAAAAATGGTTGGTAGAAGCGTCGACAAGAAAGATGAAATACGGGCTTACATCAAAGCTCGCTCAAAACTTGGTTGTTCTTTGAAGCAGCTGATGACTGAAATTTATACTGCTTATGGACCATCTTGTGTGTTTTATGACACAGTTCGGCGGTGGAGAAAGAAATTTGAGTCTGGTGTAGAGGCCATCAAAAATGCACCGAAATCAGGTAGGCCAAAATCTGCATCTCGTAAAGAAATTTTTCCAAAATAAAGAAAATAATTGAATGCGATGCCAAATTTACAGTTCGCGATATTGCACGAAAGGTAGGCATATCACTATCAAAGGTTCACCTTATTTTGAAGAAGCATTTGAAAGTCAGAAAGATTTCAACTAGATGGGTACCACATCTTTTGACTGCTGAACAAAAGAGGCAACGGGTTAAAGTGGCTAAAAAGCTGCAATAAAAATTTCCAAAATATGACAAAAAATAGTTTGCCAATGACATCACAGGTGATGAAATCTAGGTCCATTATATTGAACCCGTCAGAAAGGTGAGTAATAAGATCTGGGCCACTAAACACAGCAAACGCGCAATAATTGCCAAACGTTCTTTGAGTACAAAGAAGGTTTTGTATGCAATCTTCTTCTCTGGTGAAGGAGTCTCAATAACAGTGCTGGTGCAAAGGCATCACCGGAAAGTACTGCAAAGACGTCGACACTATTTAGGTGATTTTGGAGACGTTGCTTCCAATTTTGTGGGACTTTTACCCGACATTGAGATGAAATGACATCTCATCAAACCAAAAGAGTTAAAATGTAAGGACCGACAGACTCGCACCATTTAGCCTGGGTAGGCTTAGACTATCAAAGCGGTCAGTTTCAGATTTTCGTGGAAGCATCATGCGCCCCGGTCTATTTTTCCAAGCCCCGTTGTGGGGTGGGGATGGGGTGGGGGGAGCGCTGTCCTCGGTAAATATGTTCTATAAAAGGGTTATCCTTTGGAAGCAAGGAATACACCACAGAAGTGAAAAATATGGAGTGTACATGTTTTCTGGGCCAGACTAGATAGTTTCGGCCAATTAGGCCTCATCAGTGACCCTCAGATATTTTCAAAATTCCACAATGGGATCAATGATCCCAAAGGACAAGAAAATATAATCTACACTATGATGTAGGGCAGGGAGGCCGCCGCCACACGTTCCCAGACACCAGCTGTAGTAAAGTTAAATATGTTCTATAAAAAGGTTATCCTTTGGAAGCACGGAGTACACCACAGAAGTGAAAATATGGAGTGTACATGGTTCTAACTCTCACTAAATGGTTCTAGTAGGCTTTCAGCAGTAAAAAACAACTATCAGAACCTTTTTTATCAGAAAAAAATGTCAGTTTTATAGATATGAACGCATGCACTAAATTACACTGTGCGTGTATCTTTATCACTTCAATAAGATGGCAAATTATGATAGATCACGGACAGACTTACGTAGCGCACACAAAGTTACAGGTCGTACAATAGCCTGCAAATCAACATATAAAAGGTTTTGTTAGTCAGTTTGTTTGTTTAATTGAGGAGTTTTACGTTCCATCAACAACTAAGGTCTTATGGAGATATGTTTCCGGGTCTTGGTTTAAAAACTCATCCGAAATGGGTCGATTCTACGATCCCTGGTTTATGAAATAGTCAATGTTCAATTAAGTGTTGGGAATGAGATGTCCCTACCATAACTCAAAACGAAAAAGGGACCTCCGTGACCTAGTGGGTAAAACACTGACTCTAAATCATTAGGCCTCTCACCTCTGTTCGAGCCTCGCTCGGGTCATATATGAGACGCCAAGGCGGATTTTCTCCGAGTACTCCGGTTTTCGGCTAACTCTTATTAGTGATCGGCTCGAAATGTGAAATAATCTTGAAAAGGCAGTAAAACCAAAACCCCACAAAAATTGTTTGCTTGCTTTTATATCGGGGTGTAGCAGCCAGCCAATCACGTCGCTTGTCTTGCCTAGTTCTGAAATAAATGTCAGTATCTTCACAATGGCCATTCATCATATGGGCCCCGTCAAGCGATTTTGGTACTTACCGCCTATTCGAGCAGCGAAGGTTCAGGCGAGCCTGCGCATCCGCGCAGTCTCGCCAGAACCTTCGCTGCTCGCTCATACAAGCAGTGAATCAAGAGGAACCTTCAGACAGAAAGCCATGTCTCTGGCCCCTCTGAATGGCTAGGCATGCGCAGTTAAAAATTCGTCCTGACGGAATGCTCGAAGACCCAAATTCGCTTGGCGGGGCTCATATAACGAAATACCACGTTAACCTTAATCCTTGTTCTGCTGAATATTCATATATGCCACACCCACTACCCATTATCAACCAATCAGATTACTTGATGCCAATCATTGCAACAAATTCATAAACTGAATGGCAAACACTGTAGATCCTGATCAGATGGCTTCTTCAGAAGCCATCTGATCTGGATCTACATTGTTTGAAAGCTGAGGCATATCCGGGATCAGCAGGACAAGGGTTAATCCCGCTGTACATGACAACCCCTACCTTTGGTAACAGTGTAGATCCAGATCAGATGGCTTCTGAAGATCTACACTGTTTGTTAGTCAGTTTTTAAATTTGAAAACAAAAGCTGATTCGCTGATAGTCAGATATGGGTGTGGCAAATAAAAATATTTAGCAGAGTAAGAGTTAAAACGTCCGAGTTATATCATCACGAAAACACACCTATATAATTTTGACCCCATTTAACCCCATTTCTATAAAGTACAACTGGGGTTTACAAGGGGAAACCTTATTTTCCTTATTTCTGCTGACCACCAAGCTTTTTACCATATATGGGTATTGTGGCCATATTGGTCATGTGACATATCTCTTACGAACACACTTTCGTTTCCCCCTTACCATAGAGGCTCCACGTGTAAACTGGTTTCAATCACTTCTGCAGTTTACGTGGAGAAGAAGATAAAAATACTAAATCTGAGCCATCCAGGACAAGGGTCAGTAAATGACCTTGACGATATTGACTTTTGGAACTGATAACCATCCAAACAGCTGATTGCAAAGATCATTTCTGATGCCACAGGTTACGACAGAATCAGAAAAATCAACTGTTTTGCGTTTTTTCCATGCAAATGTCTAAGTGTCCAAACATGACCTTGTCGTAAAATAGGTCAATGTTAACAAAAGGTCATCATTTGAACAAACTTGGTAGGGCCTCGAGACCTCGATGCTGCATACCAAGTTTCAAGGCAAGGATTTTGTCATAAATGGGCATGGTGGCCACTTTTAATCTCCCACCAAAACGGAGGTTCCACATTTAATTTGGTTTCATTTAGCACAGTGGTTTAAGAGGAGATTTTGTTTAAAAATGTTGACGACGACGCAGACGACAGACGACGGATCACTGCATATTCTCTATACTCCCCAGGAGCCGATTCTTTTGGCGGCCAGTGGATATTTTTTTCTTTACTATATCTGAGTATTTTGTTTTCGTTCGTCGTTCTGTGGATGCCTAGTGAATCTGGACCAGACTAGCTAGATTCGCCCAATTACGCTCCATTAGTTACCCTTAAAGAGTTTCAAAATCCAGCAATGGAATCACTGATCCCAAAGGACTAGAAAATATAAGGACCACATCACAGAACACAAAACTATGGAGTGTACACGATTTTTCTGGGCCAGACTAGCCAGTTTCGGCCAATTAGGCCTCATCAGTGCCTCTCAAATCCTCAAGCGACCAGAGACCAGTTGTTTGAAAACTAATCATATCGTCAGTTAACAACTAAACGTTAAACATCACGAAAACACGCCTTTATGATTTTGACCCCCTTGAACCCCACTTTTATATAGTAAAACTGGGGTTTACAGGGGTAAACATTATTTTTCTTATTACTGCTCTAAAATATAGATTGTGGGTACTCGTTAGAACCGCCTCGATGAGGCGGTTCTAACGAGTGCCTACAGTCTATATTTTGAGCAGAAATTAGAAAAATATCACAATTTTTCATCATAAAATTTTCTTTTTTTCGGCGATAAAGGTGGCAATGTATTTGTATAAGCATGTTCGCGTAATGACTTTGATTGGTTAATATAACAGATACGTTAATAATCTTTGCTGAAAGTGTGAGTAGCTTTTGCATTTGAAAAACTACTCACATTTTCACATTTTTCAGCAAAAATACCATACAATATTTTGTTCTTGCTAGAACAGTTAATATTTTTGACGACTAACGAACGATGCTTTGAACACCTGGACCCAGCAGACTGGTATGAGTCACTTTGCTGGTCTTAGATGCCTGCTTGCACCTTTTTGTGTACAGGTTCTTAAATCGTTCATCGCGAAAACTTTTAACTCCCTTGAATCCCCCTTTTATAAAGTAAACCTGAGGTTTACAGGGGTAAACCTTAGTTTCCTTATTTCTGCTCCAAAATATAGATTGTGGGTACTCGTTAGAACCGCCTCGATGAGGCGGTTCTAATGAGTTCCCAAAATCTATATTATGAGCAGAAATAAGAAAAATATCACAATTTTTCATCTTTAAATGTTCGTGTTTTTTTCGGCGGTAAAGTTTACAATGTATTTGCATAGGCGTGTTTTTGTAATGTGTTGTTGTGTGTGTGTGTGTGTGTGTGTGTGTGTGTGTGTGTGTGTGTGTGTGTGTGTGTGTGTGTGTGTGTGTGTGTGTGTGTGTGTGTGTGTGTGTGTGTTATTTCCTGTATTATATAGTTCATGATTCCAATTCCAGTATCTTTCCGAGGTAATTAATTTAATATCTATCAAATAGTCTGCCCGAGCGCTGATTGAGCTGAATCAGGCAAGACAAAGATCGCTAATGCCCCCAGTCACGCAAGGCATATGACAACAAAAATATTCAAACTAAATGTACTTTCTTTAAGACCATTACGAAAACATGCCTTTACAAATGCATTGTAAACTTTACAGCCGAAAAAAAAAGAAAATTTTAAGATGAAAAATTGTGATATTTTTCTTATTTCTGCTCAAAATATAGATAGTGGGTACTCGTTAGAACCGCCTCATCGAGGCGGTTCTAACGAGTACCCACAATCTATATTTTAGAGCAGAAATAAGAAAAATAAGGTTCACCCCTATAAACCCCAGTTTCACTACATAAAAGTGGGGTTCAAAGGGTCCGAATTATATAGGCATGTTTTTGTAATGGAATTCTTAGCAATAGCTCGCCTAGACAAAGTCTATAATCAGCAATGGCGTTCACGAGGTGGTTTCAACGAGAACGCACGATGTGTTTGATTGTGAAGTAGGAAAATATCTCAACTACCAAAATCCAGTTGTAGAACAATTAATGACAGTTTTGTCTCGCATGGGTGTTTGTTTTCCTAATGAGTAGATGCCAGGAGATTTTTATACATATTAATGTCTCATGGAAGTACCAGAAAGAACGCAATATGCTTAAATACGTGTGAGTCTTGTAAAAGCATCAGAAGAGTTCCGAACGTAAAATCAAAAAGCATTCAAGCACGTGTTTACTGAAGAAGCATGTTGCTGCTGTAGAATAACGATTACTGTATCACTGTTAGGATAAAATACTTCATTCTATACATTAAACTAATCTAAATGGTTTAACTTCTCAAACAAGGTAACTGGTATTACAAAGTGCTTGTATGCTAACGTTTTAGTTAATTTGTAGTGGTCCAAATGCAGGATGTCACCTTTTCCACCGATATGTGTAGATTCCGCCTTTAAATTTTGCCATTATCGATAACATATTTGTGCGCTGCAATGGCGTCCTTCAAGTCTATAGAAGTAGCTTTTTTCAGATGAAACGTTTTGATAGTTTACTTTTCTGTGGTCAAAACAGGTCAGGGATCGCCTCGACCTAACGAGTTTCTCAATCAATGTTGTTTTTTTGTGTGCAAAATAAGACAACTAATATATACGCATGTAAACCCTGCCTTTTCCCATTTACTGGCCGTTCCAAGGCGGTTCTTCTGCTGTGGTCTATTTTTATTATAGTTCGTACTCGAATGTGTGTATCGCTTATATAGTTTGATTTTGGATAGCAAATTGGACATTTTTGTGGGAAAGTAACCGATCTGTTGGCTTTCCGCTTGTGATATTTTCATTATGGTCGAGTTATTTCATGTTTGTGTTTCTTTACCTTTGGTGTCTCTAATGGGATGTGTGATTCCTGGCCATTCATTGCCATCACTTCTATTTTACAAGGTTATTCATAACAAAGATATGATAAAGTGATGGAAACTTGTTAAACTAAACAAGGAAAGGAAGTGCCCGCACACTACATCCAGAAAAACATAATCATGAAAATGATGCTTAAGATGCTTAAATCTTACAGCTTTGAAATGAAATTTTGTTTCTATTGTCTGTCTATACTCGTTAGAAATGATAATATCAAATTTGTCATCAAAAATGTCAAGTTGAAAAACTTCATTGTCACACGGGTGTTTTATCGAAATACTATTCGAAGGACTTTTATGCTCTTTTACACAAGATAGATCTTGTGTGTCTCTCACAATGTCCCTTTTCTGATGAAAATTTATGTCCAGACTGGAGTCTTTCTTAACTCTAGAGCTAATATGTTAGATGATTTAATATATAATTCTTATTTCTTATCAAAGCATAGATTGTGGTTGCTTGTCAGAACCGCCTCACATTGGCCACTAAAAGGCGGTTCTGACGAATATTTTGAAGTTCTTGTGTGTGTGTGTGTGTGTGTGTGTGTGTGTGTGTGTGTGTGTGTGTGTGTGTGTGTGTGTGTGTGTGTGTGTGTGTGTGTGTGTGTGTGTGTGTGTGTGTTTTCTATTTTTTTCTCTGTATAAGGTAGGCTTTACAAGGGTCAGTAAAGGTTACTGAGTCGCCACCTGTTTGGGATTGAGCTGGTACTTGTAACTCGAATAGTCACTGTGATTTTTGCTGTTCAAGAAAATGTTGTTGTTTTTTTTTTTTTTTTTCGTCTTTCCCTATGATGTTTTGGAATGTTTTGGGTTCTGATTCTATCAGTTCCGAAAGTATCTTTACACATTTGAGCCTCGCCAAGCGAATTTGTGTCTTCGAGCATTCCGTCATGACAAATTTTAACTGCGCATGCCCAGCCATTCAGAGGGGCCAGGGATATGGCTTTCTGTCTGAAGGTTCCTCTTGATTCACTGCCTGTATGAGCGAGCAGCGAAGGTTCTGGCGAGACTGCGCGGATGCGCAGGCTCGCCTGAACCTTCGCTGCTCGCATAGGCGAAAGTACCAAAATCGCTTGACAGGGCCCATTTGATCTTTAACATGAAAAGTAGAGGCAATGGTTAGGAACAGATACCTTTCACTTCTCATCCAAACAAACAACAACACAAAATTACTTCACCGCAATTAAAACACTTCAAACGGAAAACCAAAATCCCACAGAAAAGGTCAAACTATACAAAATAGAATTATACATATATACAAACAAAGAAAAACGGTAACAATAATAAACACCTACAGAAGCAATGCCTTGGAACAGCCAGTTACAAAAAATACTGGGGGCTTATTTACTTGGAATGCTGATCTACGGCGGCCCGACCGGAAATTGGTACACGCGCGCCATTGGCGTCAAGAAGTCATTTTGAGAATGACATGTGTACGCCAGGTCTAAGTTAGTGGGCCCTTTTTCAATTCAAAACGGTACTGTCTAATAACATCATTTTTTGAGGCTGAAAAGGCTGTAGTTATAGGTTATTGACTTTATATTGTGAAATATTCGGCACGAGTTCATATGACATCTGGACTGTCTGCCAGAATTCAGGATTGCCTGGCATAGAAATCTGAACGTAAAATCAGATTATATTTCTAAGTTGTTTGAAATAGAAAACAACGCAGGTCGTTAAGTGTCTCCCCACACGTTGATAATACCACGCCCAACGGCGCCAAAGTGAAGATGACGTTAACGTTGGCGGATGTGATGTCATTTAAAACATTGACGTTTTCCAAAGCCGGGCGCCATTTTTACTGAAGCATCGGTTATATTTCTTTCAAAATACTCCTGATTTCTTTGAAGAAAGTATTGAAAAACTAAACAGATTGCAGGTAGGTCATATTTGACAGCATAAAATGCGCTTTATGCACTTTGTCAGGGCCTATATTTGTTTTGTTTCAAGTATTTCAGTCGATACGCACGACAAGATGGCGGCCGATGTTTCGTCTTGAAATGCATAGATTTGAAGGTAGTTCTATTGTGAACGAGACTGCTTATCTACGGGCAATATGAACTTGACTACGGGCAATATGGAACATTATTATATACCCAGAAAATGTCCCGTTTACTTTCTACAGAAGTTACCGGTCAATATTTTTCCATATTGCCGTAGTCAAGTTCATATTGCCCGTAGATAAGCAGTCGCGTTCACAATAGAACTACTTTCAAATTTGTCCATTTCGATACTTACAATCGGCAGCCATCTTGTCGTGCGTATCGACTGAAAGAACGTAAAACAGAACGACTATAGGTTCTGACAAAGTGCATAAACCGCATTTTATGCTGTCAAATATGACCTACCTGCAATCTGTTTAGATTTTCAATACTTTCTTCAAAGAAATCAGGAGTATTTTGAAAGAAATATAACCGACGCTTTGGTAAAAACGGCGTCCTGTGTTGGTAAACGTCAATGTTTTTAATGACGTCACATCCACCAACGTTAACGTCGTCTTCACTTTGGCCCCGTTGGGTGTGGTTTTTCAACGTGTAGGGAGACACGTAACGACCTTCATTATTTTCCATTTCAAACGACTTAAAGGTGTATAATCTGATTTTACGTTCAGAAATTCATACCAGGCAATCCCGAATTCTAGCCGACATTTGGAATTTTGGGTATATAATAAAAAGCTTATTGACTTTATATTGTGAAATATTCGGCACGAGTTCATATGGCGAAGGACGCACGAGCAAAAGCTCGTGCGTCCTTCGCCATATGAACTCGTGCCGAATATTTCACAATATAAAGTCAATAACCTATAAATATTGACCGGTAAATTCTGTACAAAGTACACGGGACATTTTCTGGGTATATAATAAACTTGCATATAATACAATAAAACATCAAACTCCGGACACCTACGCCCAGAAACATAAAGAACTCCTCAACAAAACTATTCAACATTAAAAACGACTCCAACAATCATATATTGCATAAGTAATCATAGATGTAATTTGAATCAAGTACTCCTTAGAAGCTGTGAGAAGCAAATATTTGTCAGAAGCCTTTTGTG
The DNA here is from genome assembly GCA_963580285.1 of Lucinisca nassula. Taxonomy (NCBI): domain Eukaryota; kingdom Metazoa; phylum Mollusca; class Bivalvia; order Lucinida; family Lucinidae; genus Lucinisca; species Lucinisca nassula. The sequence continues at coordinate 114,039,777 of OY757011.1, forward strand.
AATCCTATAATACCTCATATTTTAATGATCCAACCTTCTAGTCTCAGACAGACAGCTGCCATTTATTTGCCTAATCAAAATCATTAGGGTTTTTATGCTGTCGGAGGCCCGGGAAACTTTACCAATACATTACGAAAACGCTCATATACAAATGCATTGTAAACTTTACCGCCGAAAAAAAAAGAAAATTAAAAGATGAAAAATTGAGATATTTTTCTTATTTCTGATCAAAATAAAGATTGTTGGTACTCGTTAGAGCCGCCTCATCGAGGCGGCTCTAACGAATACCAAGATGGGGCGGCTCTAACGAGTACCAACAATCTATATTTTAGAGCAGAATTAAGAAAAATAAATTACCCATGTAAACCCAAGTTTTACTTTATAAAAGTAGGGTTCAAGGGGTCAGAATTAAATAGACGTGTTTTCGTGATGTATAACTAGCGTTCCAACAAGATATTGGTAAACCGTGAATACACAGATCAGATCTACGTCGACACTGTTAGCTTTAATGAAACAAAAACTTCCCACATACAAATCAAACCTGATCCCTGCCTCCCTATAATCGGAAATAGGCCACTCCCAACTCATTAGGCTGAATCTTCCATTGTCATCTATGGGTAATTGATCCAGGCATACTGCATTTTAACCCCATATGTTTTGATCTAAATAAAAGTATTTGCTGGGTAGACGAAAAAGCAGGGAAATGTGATAATGGATGGAATTACGTAATTCCATTTCAAACATTCAGATTATTCAAATATATCCTTTAAATTGCGTAAGTTCGGATCTAATCGCAGGAGAACGTTGTTTCATCTCCGTATTCATTATATTTCAATCTATTTAAGACCACCATCCTCTCCCCCACCCCGTGAAAATGTTTTGTTTAGGACCTACAGACAACCACGGTAGAACCAAGGAAGCGGATTGCAGCCACTACTGTTATTAATTAATTTGGTTTATTACATTGCTAAAATTTTTATTTTGGATAGCCATTTTGCCTTTTTAGGGAAACATCACGAAAACACGTCATTATAATTTTGACCCCCTTGAACCCCACTTTTATATAGTAAAACTGGGGTTTCCGGTGGTATACCTTATTTTTCTTATTTCTGCTCAAAATATAGGTTGTGGGTACTCGTTAGAACCGCCTCGATGAGGCGGTTGTAACGAGTGTCCACAACCTATAGTTTGAGCAGAAATAAGAAAAATATCACAATTTTCCAACTTAAAATTTTAAATTTTTCGGCATTAGAGGAAACATTGTATTTGTATAGGCGTGTTTTCGTAATGTTACTGTTATAGTTCGTCTGTGTATGTATTCATTGCTAAAATTTTTATTTTGGATATCCATTTTGCCTTTTCAGGGAAAATAACCGTGCTTTTGGCTTTCCGCTTAGGAGGTTTTCATTACGGTGAAGTTGTGTTATGCCGAATGTGTCTCTCAGGGTGTCTTGGATGGTAGGTGTGAAACGAGTGTATCGATTCCTGATCATTGCCTTCCCTTCTATCTTTCAGTACCCCTAGGGATGTTAGTTGCTGCACACAACGGGGACTAGTTGTTCAAAATAGAAGTGAAGGCAATGATCAGGAATCGATACAATTAACCCACAGCTCAATCACAGTGATGTCAAAATGGCTACTAATACACTGAAAGTTTTGTAAAAAAAAAAAATCATTGCAAAAACTACGCAAATATTCAGCGAAATTATTAGCATATTGGCCATATCAAATGATCAAAGTATTTTGTTTGTTTGTTTGATTTGATAATTAACGTCCTCGTCAACACTGTATAGGTCATTGTGCGAGACGTTCCTTCCAATTTTGTTGGACTTTTACCCGACATTAAGATGAAATGACATCTCAAGCCCTGTCGCCCTATGAAATCAATGGGTTTACAAGCATGGACGATCCGACTCGCACCGCTTTGCCTGGACAGGCTTAGCTCCTCAATGCGGTTTACCAGTACTCGTGTGCGGTCGGTTTCAGCTCTGCGTGGAAGCATCATGCAGCTCATCTATTTCTTCAAGCCCCGATGGGCGGGTTCAGAAATGCTCAAAGTTACGTTAACTAACGGTATTGCTAGCTTTAAGCAACTGGGCCTAGATCTTTAGAATTTCTTTTTCTCGCAAAATACCCTTAGTTCTGTTGATCATCCTTTCCTAACGCTATGCACAATATCATGTCATAGAGGATCTTACGTGAGTGTTACACATGAGTACGAATGCAAGATAAGTCCCCGCCCACAGGGGCTTGAAGAAATATATGGGCTGCATGATGCTTCCACGCAGAGCTGAATCCGACTGCACATGAGTACTGGTTACCAACTTAGAGGATCTATAAGCCTGCCCAGGGAAAGAGGTACGAGTCGGATAGTCCATGCTTATAAACCCTATTGGTTTTATTTGGCGACAGGGCTTGAGATGTCATTTCATCTCAATGTCGGGTAAAAGTCCCACAAAATCGGAAGCGACGACTCCAAAATGACCTATATAGTGTTAATGGGGACGTTTAGCATCAAATCAAACAAACAAACAAAATCAATCTGGCGATTAGATTAACATAGTGCCTTTGTTCATTGTTCAAAGATAAAATTGACGATGTATTGCGTATTTCGGTCACAAGCACAGATTGAGGGCATCGTTAGAAAGACCTCAGTGAGAAGGTTCTAATGAGTCACCACAATCTATGTTTTGAGGAAAGGTAACGAAAACAGTGAATACTCATGTTTACCCCACATATCGCTATTAAAAGCAGGGGTTTCAAGCCCCGGGTCTATAATGCACGGACTCGTACCGGTAGAACTGTCATGCAGTTGTAAGTCCATTAGAATTAACCCAACAGGCACAGGTCGTTAGAGTAGCGTCAAATCAACGTCGGTGCAACGGCATGACGTTGCATCGACGTCGATGTGACGTTGCATAAATATCATGACGTTGTACCGAAGTTGATGTGGCGTCACAATTACGCCATGTACCTGTTGGGAAATTCCTACAGTCAGCTATATTCAATTATGTTATTAGGCTGCTTTGTTACAACGCATAATGTAGTAATGTAGTAATTTCTTCATTTTGAAATTTTTACTACATTATGCGTTGGCATAGTCGACGCGAAATGAAATAAAATGTCGTTTTTACTTCGTTATGCGTCGATACTAAGAGGTTTGAGCAAAATGAAAGAATTATTTCATTTTGCGGCGATGGGTGGCATACTTAATTTTACTTCATTATGCGTCAACAGTTTGTTTGTTTGATTTGAGGTTTAACGTTCCCGTCAAGACTATTTAGGTCATTTTGGAGACATTGCTTCAAATTTTATGGGACTTTTACCCGATATTGAGATGAAATGACATCTCAATCGCTGCCGTCCAATTAAAAGCAATAGGGTTTATATGCATGGATGGGCCGACTCGCAGCAGTTTTCCTGGACAGGCTTAGACCTTCTAAGCAGATTACGAGGACTCATGTACGGGCGGTATCAGCTCTGCGTGGAAGCATCGTGCAGCCCATCTATTTATACCCCCGGCATACGAAGTATGCAAGGGGGTATATAGTTTTTGTCCATTCTGTCTGTCTGTCTGTCTGCCTGTCTGTCTGTCTGTCTGTCTGCCTGTCTGTCTTTTGTTTGATTTGTTTGATTTGAGGTTTAACGTCCCCGTCAACACTATTTAGGTCATTTTGGAGACGTTGCTTCCAATTTCATGGGACTTTTACCCGACATTGAGATGCCGCCCAATAAAACCAATAGGGTTTATATACATGGACGGGCCGACTCGCAGCAGTTTTCCTGGGCAAGCTTAGACCTTCCAAGCAGATTACCAGTACTAATGTGCGGTCGGTATCAACTCTGCGTGGAAGCATCGTGCAGCCCATATATTTCTTCAAGCCCCTATGGGCGGGGGCGCAGTGTGTCTGTCTGTCTGTCTGTCTGTCTGGCTTCCTAAGTCTTTTCGAAGACAGCTATGTTCTACCATCATTACTTCATTATGCGTCGATATGGTGCATATCAACGCGAAATGAAATAATTTTTTTACTTCATTTCGCGTCGACTATGCCAACGCATAATGTAGTAAAAAAAATCAAAATGAAGAAATTACTACATTACTACATTATGCGTTGTATCACTGCTTACTTGGTTGCATCTTATAGTATAATGAATTGTACATAATGGCACGATTTTGTGACATAGAAGAAAGTAAACTTTTGAAGTAAGATTTTACATCATCAAAGGAAGTTCAAGATAGGTCCTAATTACACGCATTAATCACAGAAATGTGCATGTTGTAACTTTACATGAACAGTGAAACGTTTGCTTGAAAATATTTTCATAAACAAATGCATTCTAACGTGTGATTTAATAATAGTTGAGAGAAATTCTAATAAGCGGTAGCGCTAATAAGCTAATAATTGGTAGCGCTAATAAGCAAGGTGTTTTTTTTTTTCTCCCATACACAATTCTTGTAGAAAGTAAGCAAAAATGTGCGTTTATTGCAAGCCTGAAATAGTTTCCCATTTCGTTTAAGTGTAGTTTTCAGTACGTGCAGCAAAATAGCTTTACCCCAATGAAGTTTAGGTAAGGTGTTGCATAAAGTGGAACAAAACAGTGCAGAAAATCTTGAAAAATATTATCCAGAACCTCATTCGAGATGATTGGTCTTGAAAGGGTTATTTTTTCCATTTATTTCTGACATTAACAGCAGTATTTAAGGCGCGCCATCACGAAAACACGCCTATATAATTTTGACCCCTTGAACCCCACTTATATATAGCCAAACTGGGGTTTACAGGGGTAAACCCTTTTTTTCTTATCTCTGCTCTAAAATATAGATTGTGGGTACTCGTTAGAACCGCCTCGATGAGGCGGTTCTAACGAGTACCCACAATCTATATTTTGAGCAGAAATTAGAAAAATATTACAATTTTTCATCTTAAAATTTTCATTTTTTTTCCGTGATAAAGGTTACACTGTATTTGTATAGGCTTGTTTTCGTAATGAGTGAATATTGCAGACACATATACATATATTTAGAAAAGATGGGTTTCATGTATATCTATTTTCCTTACTCGTGCTCAAACTGGAACGTGGGTTTAATGTGTGGTGTTAAGGGAATGCGTGGCGGCCGTCAAATGTCGCACCGTCCTCATAGTGTAGTTTATATTTTGTTATCCTTTGGGACCATTGATTCCGTTGTGGAGGTTTGAACGTCTTTGAGAGTCACTGATGAAGCCTAAATGGCCCAAACTATCTAGTATGGCCAAGTATTCGTTTTAGCTTTAAGTTCTCCCTTTTGTTAATCATATGTGCCCCGTCAAGCGATTTTGGTACTTATCGCCTCTGCGAGCACCGACGGTTCAGGCGAGCCTGCGCATCCGCGCAGTCTCGCCAGAACCTTCGCTGCTCGCTCATACAAGCAGTGAATCAAGAGGAACATTCAGACAGAAAGCCATATCCCTGGCCCCTCTGAATGACTGGGCATGCGCAGTTAAAATTTGTCATGACGGAATGCTCGAAGACACAAATTCGCTTGGCGGGGCACAAATAATAAAACAGTCAAACCTGTCCTAGTGGCCACCTCTATTAAGCAAGCAATCTGTCTTAAGCAAGCAGGCATTAAGTTCTCGAAAAAGGCAAATGCATAAAATTCACCTGTGTTAAGCAAGCACCTGTCTTAAGCAAGCACTTTTTGACTACCCCATAGGTGCTTGCTTTATACAGGTTGGACTGCAATAAACGCGCTATTTTCTTCCGAAAATGCTAAAAGGCTAGATCTAGGGATATGAAAAACGCCGTCCATTACGAAAACACGCCTATACAAATACATGTACAATGTAAATTTGACCGCGGAAAATCGAAATTTTTAAGACGAAAAATTGTGATATGTTTTCTTGTTTCCGCTCAAAATATAGATTGTGGCCGCCTGATCGAGGCGGTTCCAACGAATACCCACAATCTATATTTTAGAGCAGAATTAAGGGAAAAAAAAAACGGTTCGGCCCTGTAAACCCCAGTTTTAATATATAAAAGTGGGGTACAAGGGGGTCAAAATTATATGGGCGTGTTTTCGTGATGTTGACACACGGGTGTGTAATCGTAAAGAGTAGCCTACTAGTGAAGAACAGCTATAAAAGTTGACTTTGGAAACAATCGTTGCCTTTGAAGTTTTGGTTTGTTTTCTTTGGTACCTAGCGTACCATATGTAAACCAAATAATTTCGTGCCGTGAAAGACAGATGTTTATTCATCTGTATTTTTCTTTTGTTTGTTTGTTTGACTTTAGGTATAACGTCCCCGTCAACACTATTTAGGTCATTTTGGAGACACTGTTTCCAATTTTGTAAGACTTTCACCCAATATTGAGATGAAATGACTTCTCAAGCCCTGGCGCCTAACGAAACCAAAAGGACTTATATGCATTGGACGGTCTTTGCCTAGGCAGGCTAGTCCTTATACAGTAGAACTTCGATGGCTCGTTTACTATGGCTGAGTCGAACTCATTCTTGAGCCCCTCTGGAAATCGTCTACTTAAGAAAAAGTGGGGGATACTTTAGGAGATTTTAGTCTTTTATCTTGCAAATGTATGCTGTGTGTACTCATTAGAATCGCCTCGATGAGGCGATTCTAATGAGTACACTCAGCATACATTTTCATTATAGAACACCGAAAAGATGTCCAAAAGTATTTCGTTATGCGTCCTGACAGTAACCCTCAGTGGCTCGAACTACCCCTGTCTCGAACAGATTTTCGAGGGCCCAAAGGTGTTCGAGCCATTGAAGTTCGACTGTAATCGGTTTATCAGTACTCAAGAGTTGTTAGTTGCGGCTTTGCGTGGTAGCAACATCTATTTCACCAAGCCCCGATCGGCGCTTTTTCAGACTAGTCATCAGTTGTTTGCTCTGAGCTCGTGCCGAAATCACAGACTATGTATCTCCCAATGGGGTGAACAAAGATATTGATTTGTCGATGAAAGGAGAGATAGAATTCAAAGCAATGCCAGGCATCACGCAATGTTAATGAGCAAGTAAGCCCAAGTTTGTTAATGTTATTGTCGGTCTGTTTGTTTTGCTAAATTTCCTGGAAACTACAGTATAAATCGTATATAAAGGCCACTTTTGGGACTGTTCAAAAGTGATCTTTAGGGCTAGTGTTAAGGCCGGCCTCTGTAGTTCAGTCCTGGTGACGAGGTCGGCAACATTTTTTTTATGGAGAGTGATCTAAAAACTTTTCTACGGCCGTTCTCTCCCTTCCGCTGAGTCAAGAAGGACAGTTGTCAGTTTTGGGCGCTGTACTGGTTGTACAGAATGTGCACTGTACTGGTTAACAGCTAAGGTATAACCTTGCTCAGGAAACTGAGTGTGGTTTGGAAAACTGACAGCTCGATGTGATCTAAAAATGTTGACTAGGCCGTACGTTGCATAAGAATACCACAACTTTTTGGCATGCTTCTTTCTTTCAATGCTGTAAAAAGTGGCATTGCAGTGAATAACAATTCTTGCATAAATACCTATGCGCATGGCTGTTTGAAGCTATTGTCAAATGGACTGAAAGCCGTGCTCAAACAGCAAAAACCATGTTCAAATCATGAAATTCGCGTGCTGTTTGAACATAGATTTTGAGCTTTTGATATCACAAGACGGGCCTTGCTTTGTTTACGTTACGTTGAGCGACGTACTGTTATCGCCCTGAACGTAGCGTTTTAGAGTTCTATGATGACGTCACTGCATGACAACGTCATTGTAAACAACATTCTGAACTGGCCGCCATTCTGGTTTGCCTCTCGCATTTGAAGAGTTAATATGGAATTTATATGGAGGTTTTGGGCGTTTTCGTCAAAATTTGCTGTCGGATTCGTAAGTTATGCAAGAACAACGATCATCCATGGTTATTTCATTGCATTAACATTTGCCGGATCCCTCGGAAGATATTTGAACATTCGGCCTAGCGGCCTCATATTCAAACAGCTTCCTCGGGATCCGGCAAATGTTAATGCATGGAAAACCATGGTTGATCCCTATATTGTAATGTGCTTCTTATTTCTGTTGCAGCCCGTTAAAGCGCGGATCTAAAGGATGCCAATTATCTATGTTTTGAGCAAAATCTGAAAATGTATACCCTTGCTAAGCCCGCTTTTCTCTCTATCATTTCAATAACACAACCGTGTGACAGTGAATTCTTTCATTATTTTTCTGATGGAATTGTGTCATATTTTTCTTATTTGTATACCAAACATAGGTTTTGGGTGCACTTGGAGCAGAAATAAGCAAAATAATGTTTACCCCCGTAAACCCAAGTTTCCTCTATATAAAGTGGGTTTAGTGGGATGTTTATTTCACGGACTTGCATGTTAACGTGATGTAAAGTGAGGTTTACGAAGGTATTTATGGCACTACTTGTTAACGTGTTGTTGAAACATTCTTATATCGTATATAGATGACCTAAGATGATGTTTCATACAAGGTCGGACTTCAGTTCTCTGTTGACTAAAAAGGCTGAAATAAGTGGTCTAATAATATCTGTCAAAGAAACTGACCAAATATTGATATGAATGCATCGAGAGGCAAACCCAAAATGTCATGTGGCACGCAATCCATTTAGAACCAGTCAATATTGTTCAATAACTATTTTACTCCATATGTGCATAAGCATAACAGAGGTCATAGTAATTGCAATATAATATACTAGAGGAAAAAAGAAACGCAACAGTTGTATTCTTGAATGTCTGCGTAAATTGCTAACGTTTTATAATTTCTATATCTCGTATGATGAACTGACTATTTTTGCGGTTAGTTTATTACTGAAAACGTCATTTGAAATAATGCGTTACATGTCGTATATGAAAATCACTTTAAACCAATCAATGTGACGTTGACGTCAGCATGTCGGACTTATGGATGCTTTTTTTGCGGCTTTAGAGCCCTTCACGTCGACTTTACAAAGTGCGAGTATGGACCAGCATAAAAAATTAAAGAACATTTGGATAAACTTGTTTCAAACTCAGTGAATGCATAACCATACGCGCAACGACAAAGAAGTGCATTTAACGTCTTTCTAAGGGTGTTGACTGTGGCTAAACGATCTGTATACGGAAATGTTATCTGGCGTAGACAACATTGAAGCTTTTTTAGCATGTAAACCCGTACTCAAACGGAAAATTGCGTCTTTCATGCGCTTTTTGCACACTGCCGTTTATGACGTCAACGTCGAAACAAGTAACGGAATTTTGGCTTTATTCATTCCTTTCCGGTGAATTGAGTCTCAACGCGTATAGTGTGTTACAAACACGACACCATTCTTCTTTTTGCGATTTTAATGCAATTTTGTGCAGTTCTTTTTCTATGGGGTTGGTTAAATACGGAAGCGTCAACTCCGGGACGTTTACAATTCTCAGACGTTTTTTGCTATGATTCATTCACGGTTAGATAGTACAATTTAAAACTATTGTTAACCAGAAAAAAGATGGTTATTTTCTCGCCAAAAATCATAATGTTGCGTTTCTTGTTTCCCTTAGTATAGTAAGGGAATAATACCTTGTTTTCTTCAACTCTTCCGAATTTGTGCGGGTATCCCCTCTATCTCAGGGGTACATCACGGAAACACGCCTATATAATTTTAACCCCCTTGAACCCCACTTTTATATAGTAAAACTGGGGTTTACAGGGGTAAACCTTATTTTTTTCTTATTTCTGCTCTAAAATATAGATTGTGGGTACTCGTTAGAACCGCCTCGATGAGGCGGTTCTAACGAGTACCCACAATCTATATTTTAGAGCAGAAATAAGAAAAATATCACAATTTTTCATCTTAAAATTGTCATTTTTTTCGGCGATAAAGGTGGCAATGTATTTGTATAGACGTGTTTGCGTAATGATTGCATCTAGCCCTATTATTTTGTGCATGCAGAGTCCTTAGGACTATTTTCTGATGAGTCAGCTGACACCATTGTATCAAATAAAGTCAAAGCACTGACAGCACTGGTGGGTCGAATGTCTTTGAGTGTAGGCTGGGAAAATGGTCCTGAACGGGGTTGGTTGGTTGGTTGACTTGGGGTTTAACGTCCCCGTCAACACTATATAGGTCATTTTGGAGGCGTTGCTTCCAATTTTGTGAGACTTTTACCCGACATTGAGATGAAATGACATCTCAAGCCCTGTCGCCATATGAAACCAATAGGGTATATAAGCATGGAGGATCCGACTCGTACTGCTTTGCCTGGGCAGGCTTAGTCCTCTACGCGGTTTACGAGTTCTCGTGTGCGATCGGTTTCAGCTCTGCGTGGAAGCATCATGCAGCCCATCTAGTTCTTCAAGCCCCGATTGGGGGGGGGGGGGGGGGGGCGGCTCCTGAACGGGGACTTATACAGTTTCGTTTGAACTTAAATTTCTGTACTTCAAGCAAATAGGGTAGACCCTGATCAGACGCCGCCAAACCCATCAAATGATTCCAATCCCGATCCTATAATCAACCCTCTTACGCAACACTCTGACCCACAGCGATAAGAATTTCGCGGTTATTTTCTATAAATAAACGTTACCTGGATTTCCGCTCATGGGAGGCTACGCATGTATGCGTTAATTCAATTTAAAAATATTGATTTATTTAAACATTTAATTCTATAAATACACCCAATTTCGAAATTTTATCAAAGATCTAAGTCTCAGTTTTCAGCCTGCAGGGATAACACATGGTTTATTAATCAAGCAATGGATCAGCACGATTTACAGTATCATTTTCCACGATACCTGCCTGGAATCAAATCATTCAACCACTGTTGCTGTGAATGGAGTAAGTCAGCAATTTTTCCAAGTGAGACCCTTATTAGCCCTTGTCCTGCTGACTAAATTAAATTAGCCGCACCCATTTCTCACTTTCAACCAATCGTTAGTTCTTCATGAATGTCAAACAGCGTAGATACAGATAAAATGGCATCTGATCTGTATATACACTGTTTGCAAAGGTAGAAAATAGCCTTGTGGTTTGTGTCTTTGCTTGTGACTTAATGTCTATTTTGTTTATTTAAGAAGTATCAAAATTGACCTCCTTTTCATCCCCCCCCCCCCGGCCGTCGGGGCTTGGAGAAATAGATTGAACAGCAAGACCTAAAACTGATCTCACAAGAGTACTGGTAAATCGCTTAGAAGGACTAAGCTTGCCCAGGCAAAGTGATGTGAGTCGGACCGTCCAGTGCATATGAGCCTTTTGGTTTCATTGGACGACAGGGCTCGAGAAGTCATTTCATCTCAACGTTGGGTAAAAATCACACAAAAATGGAAGCAAATCTCCAAAAATTAAATGAATAGTGTTGGCTAGGACGTTAAACCACAACTTTCAACCAACCAACCAACCAACCAGCGGCCAAAAATCTCACGTATACTTTCACCTTAAATCAGTTTGGAAATTTACACGACGCATGAACGGCGGGAAGCTCTATGTGATTAACCCTTTCAGTAGCAAATGGAATCTTCCACCTTATATACAGCAGGGCCATTTCAAAATTTATGGGTATCAGGTTGTGTTTTCTTCAAAATCTATTTGGAAAATGGCTTAACTTTTCGCAAACAGTGTAGGCCCTGATCAGACGCCGCGTTCTGCGGCGTCTGATCTGGGCCTGCACTGTTTGCCAGGGTACCCGTTTTGGGGTTTCTGGTACTAAATGGGTTAGGAGAGGATATGTGGTTAAAACGCATTGACTAATAACTCATTGACAAATTGTTGTATGCTAGGGGAAGAAAGATGACAAGGGTCGTGCCTTCTATGTCATGGGAATGTTATCGAAGAGCTTCAAATGAATTGATTGATAACTTCATTACAATAACATATCCATGAAAAACTATGCGTGGGAAAAAGGGATGCACATGTATGATAACTCATTTTTAGCTCGGCTGTTTTCGAAGATAACGACGAGGTATTGTCATAGCTCTGGCGTCGTCTGCTTCGTCGTCTGCGTCGTCTGCGTCGTCGTGCAAAAACTTGGACATTCTATAATATCTCTGTCAATACTGAACATATTTACTTTAAACTCGGACTAGTTGTTCATTATGAAAAGGGGAACTCATACCAATAGGTGAGGTAACCCTCAAAATATTTTTGGCACAGTTATGCCCCTTTTTGGACTTAGAAAAACTTGGACATTTTGTAATATCTCTGTCATTACTAAACATACATGTATTTACTTGAAACTCGGCCTAGTTGTTCATTATGAAAAGGGGAACTCATACCAATAGGTGAGGTAATCCTCAAAATAATTTTGGCACAGTTATGCCCCTTTTTTGACTTAGAATTTTTGTTTTCTAAAAGAAACTGCAGCCGAGCGTTGGCACCCGCATGCGGTGCTCTTGTTAACTCCAGCAAGCATAGCTTATGGGAACGAAATTGGACGGTTTAGCGAATACCCCATATGAGCAAACACTCATCGAAGAAAATTATGATACCAATGAAACCCCACGGTACCTTTCTCAATACAGCCTCTTCATTGAACCGATTTGTTAAGACGGCATATCATAAAAGTTTAACCATGCCCTGTGCCTGGAACTTCAGATGATATTCAAGGGTGTTTTCCATGAGTTTACACCATAATCTTTTCTGAAAAATGAGTAGCGTTAGTAGTGTTTAAGGGGAATGGGAACACCTGGCAGATTTTTCCGCCACTTTTCAAAGGGAGACAATTTTGGGACTTCCTGTTCGCTTTTCTATAAGGCATGTCCCACTGAAAAAGGGGTCTACTCTTAAAGGAAAGAATTTGCTCCTGGAAATTCTTAAAGGAAAGAATTTGCTCCTTTAAGAGTTGGTCCCCTATTGACATAGGAGACAAAATACTTTTGTAGGAGTTACCTCCCCTGAAGGTGTTCCCATTCCTCGTAAGACAAACATGCTAACTTTTTTCATATTTTGCTTTTATGACAACAGGCACAATAAGCTCCCAAGTGTCAAGCGTCTCATTTTGGGGGACGACACCACAGAACTCTGCGGTGGCGTCTGCTTTTGGTTTTCAGCGTTTGTGTTTACCATATATAGGATTCTATGCAACATACCCAAAAAAAACAACATGCACCGCTAAAACTGGAAATGCACCGACCCAAAGCTATTAGATGAAGATTCCATTTGACATTTATGGTTTTAACATGCATTAGTACAGCATACCGGAAATTCATGAAAATACTGTCTTATGGTACTGGGGAGTTTGAATGAAGCTGAAATTTATTACAGCGTACTTTGAACACGCTCTGCTCTCTATAGTGGTAAACGTTGTGAGTTGTAAGGTCGCCTAATCTAGCTCGGAGGGTACTGGCATTCAAGCATCCATAACTCTGTAAATAATGCTTGTTCTGTACTTAAATCGCACCACTTTTTGATAGATAAAATTGTCTTAAAATGAAAAAAAAAATCCTAAAATAAACCATATATCTTCTCTCTGTAAGCCCAACATCACATATAAATCTCTTTCTAAAGTAATAGTAACCTTATAACAAGCAAGTGCTTGCATATTGCATATTTAGCAGGATATCAATGCATCACTCCATCACGAAAACACGCCTATATAATTTTGACCCCCTTGAACCCCACTTTTAATAGTAAAACTGGGTTTACAGGGGTAAACCTTATTTTTCTTATTTCTGTTCAAAAACATTGATTGTGGGTACTCGTTAGAACCGCAGCGATTATCCAAAATCGCAGCGATGCGGTTCTAACGAGTATCCAAAATCTATGTTTTGAGCAGAACTAAGAAAAACATCACAGTTTTTCATCTGGAAATTTTTATTTTTCGTCGGTAAAATTAACAATGTATTTGTATAGGCGTGTTTTCGTAATTGCATGATATCAATGCATCACTCAGACAGCATGTTTCCTTTAAAAGTAGCCAGCCAGCCCGCCACAACCCAATTGCCCAATCAAACACATAAATCTTTGCTTCATGGGCAGCCCCCTTTTTTAAAAGAGCCAAAGTTTATTAGAAGATATGCAGGGGTTTCTTTGTTTGGAGCTTAATTGACCACTCAAATACCGAGCCGGTAAACTAATTTACTAAAACTAGACTTTCCCTCCTTACCTTACCCAGAATGGCTGCACAATGACGGAACGGGTATGAATCATTTGCTTATTAAACCTCATTCTTCCATATAAAAAGATTGGGTACAACATAAATGTTATACGACAGACTGCATGCATGGTAGTTAACCCAATCACGGTTGGCAACTTTGCTTCCCTCTTCAATTGCACGCCGGTGGGTAAGGCCTCAGATTCTATGACGATTCCAGCTAAAGGCTTATGTTGGTTGGTACCTGATGCTCTGTCGTTGGTCGGGCCCATCGGAGACTAACTGTTGGTTTTCTTTTGCTCCAGCATTTCAGTGGTTTCTTGCTGTCGAGTCCTCACCGTTGTTTCGTTTGATTTTTGTGTTCACGGAGATGTTGCACTGATGAGTTAGGGGGCCTTATTTCTCGTCAGAACATTAATTGTGGGTGCTTGTTAGGGCCGCCTCATCGAGGCGGTTCTAACGAGTACCCACAATCTATGTGTCCGAGCAAAAATAATATATATTCCTGAAGATGCCATGGTTCTCTGTATAAAGTGGGGTTTAGAGGGTAGTTCATTACACGATGTTTACACGATGAAGATTCTTTTGGTCAGTGGGAATCATTATAGCGCAGAGCGTAGACTCTGGTTAAGGCTATGCAAATGAGCAGGCTGATCTGGGTCTAGGCGTGGCGGACATACTCGAAGACCCCCTTTCACTTATGATTTTGACAGTGGAGATGGCTGAAAGGCATATTCGCAGTGACTATCCTTGCTAATATTGGGTGTGTTTCTTCCACTGTTATAAAATTAACGGTTATAAAATTTAATCTCATTTTGTCATTTGCACAAAAAGCAATTTAATACGAACCGCGCCGGAGGAAAGCGTGTTTTTGAAAATGTTCAACCAGCGAGGACTCAGACCAGCCTGCGCCTAGGCGCAGCCTGTTCAGTGTCTTCGCTTGGTACTGTAATAATAACCCTTGAACCAAAGTATCTACGTCCATACCTTACCCAGGATGGCTCTACAATGACGGCAAGGGTATGGATGCACCTGCTTATTCTGATACTTAATTTTCAAACAACTGAAATGAGATCTTTATACCCCCACCAAGCGAAAAGAAGTATTCGTTTGGTCTGTTTGTTTGTGCTGATTTTGACGTCCCAGCCAACACTATTTAGGTCATTTTGGAGATGTTGCTTCCAATTTTATGGGACTTTTACCCAACCTTGAAATGAAATGACATCTCAAACTCTACCGTCCAAAGAAACCGTAAAGATTTAAGGGATGGTGCGACTCGCACCACTTTTCCCGGGCAGAGTGAGACCTCCTATGCGGTTTAATCAGTTCTCAGAAGTTCGGTCAGCTTCAGCTCTGTGCGGAAACATCCTGCTGCCCCAACCTATTTCCCCAAGCCCTGATATGGGCGGGGTACATGTGCGTTCAGCGAAGATCCAGATCAGCATTGACACAAGCTTAAATAGAATACGATCTCCCCCCCCCCCCCTCTGCAGAAAGAGACTTGGGGTCCATGACTATCCATACAGCGCACAACGAAGACTCGGATCAGTCTGCGCATCCGCGCAGACTGATCCTTATCTTCGCTGGGCGCACATGCAAGAATACCGATTTTCGCTATGCGCGATCTATATGATTCTAAATGTGCCCATCAATGTGCTATATTTTCTTCTTTTAGGGAAATATAAATGTTAGTTGTCTCATTAAAATTGAAGAAATTCTGATTTCTGATGCACAGGTAATAAGATTACTTTTGGATATAGATGTTTAAAATATGACGTGTCTAGACGTACTGACCATTTTTATGCGACATGCGACCGTCTGCCATGACAGTCAAGAAAACTCAGCTATACTACCCACCCAGAAAATTTCATTAATAAAATTTTGCGGAAAAAAAATAAAATAAAAAAATATATATATATATAAAATTATGTTGTCGCTACATAGATTGTTGTTACCGTAACATAGCGTTAACGTCACTTAACCGTAAAGCCGCCAAGGAAAACGGACACCTGAACATGTCTGCTTTAATATGACGTCTGCTGCTCTCTTAGCAAACTTTTGGATACAGGC
Source organism: Lucinisca nassula (assembly GCA_963580285.1). NCBI lineage: Eukaryota > Metazoa > Mollusca > Bivalvia > Lucinida > Lucinidae > Lucinisca > Lucinisca nassula. The sequence goes on from OY757011.1 coordinate 114,055,872, forward strand.
AAACAATGTGGATCCCGACGAGGAGCAGGCTGATCTGGGTCCCACTCTGCTTTTAACTACGTTTAAAATACGTGAGCAGACGATTCCGCAGATGACTTTTGTTGTGATAGTCGGGCTAAGGGTTAACGTGGAAGTTGTCAACGAGGTCGAAAAGCGTGGGAGGAAAACACGTAAGAGCAAAAACGTAAGAAATGAAGATGCTTCAGACAAGACGAAATGAAGGTGCTTCAGACAAGACGAATTGAAGCTGCTTTAGACAAGCAATCGCAAGAATTACCCCATTAATCCCCGCTTTATAGGTTGAAAAGTTGAGGTCACTTTATTTTTTCTTCTTCTTCTTCCCTGGAAGATTTCTCCGCCATTTTTCAAAGGGAGATAACTTTCGTGACTTCCGACATGTGCGCTTTTCTATAAGCCCCGTCCCACTGAAAATGGGGTCAACTCTTAAAGGAAAGAATTTACTCCAAATGAGTTGACCCGACAAAAATGCTTTTGCAGGAGTTGCCTCCCCTGAAAGTATATCCATCCCCATTAAGGGGAATGGGTACAGCTTCAGGGGAGGCAACTCCTGCAAAATAGTAAATACATGGTTAGTGTCTTTAATAATAAAGTATAATCGGTGAGCCTTAGACAATTTTATAGGGGCGAGCTTTAGCGAGCCCCTATAAAATTGTCGAGGCGAACCGATTGCACGACCCGCAGAAAAAGCAACCGACTGAAGTCGTTTTTTTCTAAGAGTGCCCTAAAATCACCGTGTCATTCTGTCATTCTGTCATTCTGTCAGTCTGTCAATCTGTCGTTCTGTATGTCCGTCCGTAACCCGTTTGTGAAAATTGGTGATAGTGACTTAACCGCTTGGAATATTTAAACAATTTTTGGCATACTGATAGATATCAATGAGATCTAACCAATGAACTTACGAAATATTACATTCCATTTAGTATAGCCTCGCCGAGGCGAAAAATGTGAAAATTTTCGAACATTTTTGAACTGCTTCTCCTCGGAAACCGTTGGGCCGTTTGAAGTCAAATTTCATATGGAGCCTCTATGGGATGGGGGAAACCAAAATTTGCTCATGGGGTCAAGGTCACATGACCAAAATAGCCGCCAAGCCATATATGGTTTGTCTGTCTGTCCGTCCGTAACCCGTAAGTGAAAATTGGTGATAGTGACTTAACCGCTTGGAATATTTAAACAATTTTTGGCATACTGATAGATATCAACGAGATCTAACCAATGAACTTGCGAAATATTACATTCCATTTAGTATAGCCTCGCCGAGGCGAAAAATGTGAAAATTTTCGAACTGCTTATCCTCGGAAACCGTTGGGCCGATTGAAGTCAAATTTCATATGGAGCCTCTATGGGATAGGGAAACCAAAATTTGCTCATGGGGTCCAGGTCACATGACCAAAATGGCCGCCAAGCCATATATGGTAAAAACCCTTCAAAAATAGTCATCTCCAGAACCACTGGGCAGATTTCCACGAAACTTGATAAATAGCATCTGGGATGTAGGCCTATCATAAATTGCTAAAATGGTGACCCTGGGTTGACCTTGACCTTCTTTGGGTCCGTCTGTAACCCGTTTGTGAAAATTGGTGATAGTGACTTAACCGCTTGGAATATTTAAACAATTTTTGGCATACTGATAGATATCAATGAGATCTAACCAATGAACTTACGAAATATTACATTCCATTTAGTATAGCCTCGCCGAGGCGAAAAATGTGAAAATTTTCGAACTGCTTCTCCTCGGAAACCGTTGGGCCGATTGAAGTCAAATTTCATATGGAACCTCTATGGGATGGGTGAAACCAAAATTTGCTCATGGGGTCAAGGTCACATGACCAAAATGGCCGCCAAGCCATATATGGTTTGTCTGTCTGTCCGTCCGTAACCCGTTTGTGAAAATGGTGAAAGTGACTTAACCGCTTGGAATATTTAAACAAATTTTGGCATACTGATAGATATCAATGAGATCTAACCAATGAACTTGCGAAATATTACATTCCATTTAGTATAGCTTCGCCGAGGCGAAAAATGTGAAAATTTTCGAACTGCTTCTCCTCGGAAACCGTTGGGCCGATTGAAATCAAATTTCATATGGAGCCTCTATGGGATGGGGGAAACCAAATATTGCTCATGGGGTCCAGGACACATGACCAAAATGGCCGCCAAGCCATATATGGTCTGTCTATATGTCCGTCCGTAATCCGTTTGTGAAAATTGGTGATAGTGACTTAACCGCTTGGAATATTTAAACAATTTTTGGCATACTGATAAATATCAATGAGATCTTATCAATGAACTTGCAAAATATTACATTCCATTTAGTACAGCCTCACCGAGGCGAAAAATGTGAAAATTTTCGAACTGCTTCTCCTCGGAAATCGTTGGGCCGATTGAAGTCAAATTTCATATGGAGCCTCTACGGGATGGGGGAAACCAAAATTTCCTCATGGGGTCCAGGTCACATGACCAAAATGGCCGCCAAGCAATATTTGGTAAAAACCCTTCAAAAATAGTCTTCTCCAGAACCACTGTGCAGATTTCCACGAAACTTGATAAATAGCATCTGGAACGTAGGCCCATCATAAATTGCTAAAATGGTGACCCTGGGTTGACCTTGACCTTCTTTGTGCCTGGGTCAAACTTTGACACATATGCTTTTGTGTTGGATTTTATCCTGCAAACGATTCAGAATACAGTACTTAAGTATAAGATATATTTTTGCCTCTTACGATAAGGCGCATTAATTGGGGGAACCGTTTTATGTCCAGGTCACATGACCAAAATGGCCGCCATACCCATATATGGTAACACTCATAAAGCTAAAAGCATCCGGCGGGTCGTGCACTTCAGCTGAAGCACTGGTTATATTTTATTATTAAAGACACTAATCATGTATTTAGTTTATACCGCAACTCAAGACAATCAAGGGGTTTTAATGTAATATAGCAAATTTAAGCAAAAAAAGACAGCAGACAGAGAGGCATGTTAAACGACATTCAGTGCCATGGCGCGCACACGTAGTATAACGTGACGTCAACGAGTGCAAAGTTTCTGACGTCACCGGGGACAAAGACGTTGAAAACAGCGCTTTACTCTCTGTATGAAAATCTGCAAAGAAATAGTTTATTTTATTTTTGAAAAATATTTTCGAGGCAGTAGCAGTGCGCAGTTATTTCAACGGGCCATTCAAACCAGGAAAAGCCGAGAAGGTAAGAATTTAGCTGAGTTTTTTAAAAATCTATTTAAATAAATATTGCAAAGATTTTAACTTGCAGTTTCGTTGTTTTTGCATGTATAAAAGGTTGCATGTTATTGTTTACACGTGTAAATTAGGGACCAGAAAAGTAGGTCCGGCCTATAAACCGTTCCTAGACGTATAATAGGTCAGTAGAAGGTATTATAGGTCACTACCGATTATAGCGTGCAGTTATTCGACCCCCTTTATTAGGTTACTAGAATGGCTGATTGCGGTATAAAGTATTTTTGTCTCCCATGTCAATAGGGGTCAACTCTTAAAGGAAAGAATTTGCTCCTAAGGAGCAAATTCTTTCCTTTAAGAGTTGACCCCTTTTTCAGTGGGACATAGGTTTTGGAAAAGCGCACAGGAAGTCCCGAAAGTTGTCTCCCTTTGAAAAATGGCGGAACAATCTACCAGGTGACCCCATTCCCCTTAAAAGTGTGGCCAATCATGTTACATGTATAAAGTCTGTGCAGTTAATTCCACTTTATAAAGAAAACAATGGAATCGACTAGGTTATACACTATTTTCATATTATTATTATCTAATGGTGATGATCAGCCTTCTTGTGTAGGATGTGATCAGCCATTCACTGTTAAACATATCTTAATTTAATGTGTAGACTTTTCACAGTCCCGTAACTTATACTTCAAATCTGACACTTTGCAACAATTGTTTCAAGATGTACCTGTTGATAATATTATTTTATTCTAAAAAGAAATTGGACTTTTTCATAAGATTTAATTTTGTTTCAGATTTTTATACATCATCATTCTGACTTTTTAAAACTTTTAATATCCTCATAATCACCGTCTATCATCTACACCGGAAATAGAATCCCGGTGAATCGATAAAAATGACTGAAGGATAAGGGGTGCCTCTTGAAAATGGATATTTTTACTGCTTGTAAGTTTTAGTTTTAGAATACTGTTATCAATATCAGTAGTGGACATAATTTGCTGCTGCTGTGAGAAGTGTTTTGATTATTAAACACACGATCGTGCAATTACAGACCGAATGTTCGATAGCTGGTACCACGAACTGAATGGATTTTGACAAGTTCCTTGTTGTTTTTTTTAATGTTTATGCCTTTCTACTGAAGGTTTTCCACTTAATCAGATAGAACAATGATCAAAAAATAATTTGCAAAAGAAACTCGCCTCAAACTGTACTTTCAACACAACTGTTTGCCAAAACGTAAATTTACCTGTTGTACGGCGAATAGTAGCTTGGTGTACGGCTTATAGCAAATTATTGTAACAGAAAGTGTACGGCGAATAGTTCCATGTTTATAGCTGATAACATTTTAAAAGTAACTCGACCGTTCCTACGGTGCTTCTCATACATCCATGAGGATTGTACTGCTCTGTATATATGATGAAACGTATGTCTTGTCAAAGTTGGGTGTTATATTTTGTCAAACATGCTGCTTATGGGTAACGAAATGTAAACAATGGTCGGCATGAACTGGGGCTAAATCAAGGGACTCACCTGTCACAACATCTTTATCCAGTGTCATCAGAATTTTAAGACCATATTTTGCCACATAAGCGTTATTTTGTGTTAAAAAGAAGTGCGCATTATCAAAACACGCCAGCTCAAATATAGACGCGTGGAATATGTTCTATAAAAGGGTTATCCTTTGGAAGCAAATAATACACCACATACAGTGAAACTTCGATGACTCGAACACCGGTGTCTCATTAACCATGGTTGATTCGAACTCATTCTTGAGTCCCTAGAAAAAACTTTCCATAGGGCCTGATAAAACATTGTTAGGAATAACTTCGAACAAATGTTATTGTGAAAAGATATGTTGCGTGTACTCATTAGAATCGCCTATACACAGCATACCTTAATTAAATATAAGCGTTATGCCTCCTGACATAACCCTGTTAATAACCCTCAGAGGCTCGAACTACTACTGTCTCGAACACATTTTCACCACATTTTTGGAAAGTTGTGACTTTCCCCCCCCCCCCCCCCCCCCCCGCAAAAAAACAAAAAATATACCGATTTGGAACGGTCAACAATAAGTTTTAGGGGGCTTAAGTTATTTTAACGACATCCAAACCATTACTTTTATTTTACTTGATGGTGGGGTATAAAACATGATCATTCTGATTTTTTTTTTTTTGTTGTTGTTTTTTTGTTTTTTTTTTGTCTGTTGCATGATGTTTTTCCTACTTACCATTAATCAACACGTGTAACAAAGAACAAATATAAAAGCCACAATGACTCTTGTCTGACGACGAACGCAACATTAGTTGAGACTTGGTGGACCAAACGACAAACATAGATTTTCACTGCAGTCCTTACGGGCCCCGCCCATCGGGGCTTGGAGAAATAGATTGGGATGCACGGTGCTTCCACGCAGGACTGAAACTACCGCACGTGAGTACTGGTTAACTTCTTTGATGGACTATGCCAGCCCAGGAAAAGTAGTCCAAGTCAAACCGTCCAGTGCATATAAGCCCTATTGGTTTCATTGGGCGGTAGGGCTTGAGATGTCATTTCATCTCAATGTCGGGTAAAAGTCCCACAAAATTGGAAGCATCGTCTCCAAAATGACCTAAATTGTGTTGACGGGGACGTTAAACCACGACCAAACAAACAAACTGCAGTCCTTCGTCCCGCCCATCGGGGCTTGAAGACATAGATTGGGCTGCATGATACTTCCAGAGCTTAAACCGCCCACACACGAGTACTGGTAAACAGCTAATCGGCTGTAAGCCTGCCCAGGAAAAGTGGTGTGAGTCTGAACGTTCATGCATATCACCATATAGAGGATATTTGATTTTTTCAGTGTAAGATCGAATTTTATTTCATCGAATGAACACCAAAACTGTTATTTTCACGAGTGGCGTAGCCACGAGTGAAAATAGCAGTTTTGGTGATCATGAGTGAAATAAAATTTGATCTTGCACTGAAAAAATCAAATTTTCTGTTTCTTACATGTTTCAAAAGGCAATATTTAGCGTCTTTAATGGTGTCGCTCACATTAGGAGAAAATTATCTTTGTTCCTGTTCGTTTCGCGTCAATTTAGTGGTGTCCATCGTGTTTAGTGGGTATACTAGTGGGTGTAAACTGAAAGTTTGCATCTGAGAAATGGCCTGGGATGGTATTATTATGAATGATTAATGAAATAATTGAGAGAGTAGTTTTCCAAAGAAGTTGCTGGCAAGTCTAACGTCGCGCGACAAAAGACGTGACGTCAGCGTCATAAATGACGTCAGTAACTTCCCCGTCACACATGAACGGGCTATGCGTCAATTAGAACACATTTCAGTATTGTTCAGTTATCTGACAAAGATAAATTGAAATTAGAGTTAGATTTGAAGCAAAAAAGTAGTCCCAAACAGTGAAAAACAAAAAATCGTATTTTCACTGTTTGAAACAGTGAAAATATCGATTTTTATTATATACCTACAAGAAATACTGCTGTCTACTATCAGTTTTCCGACACAAAAATACAGAATCCCGTATCACGCACTCGCGTTTTCCGATTCCGTATCACACTCCTGCAAACCCTGAGTCCCGGCATTTGTTGCGACGTTAGAAAACAGCCATCGATAACGCGGAACCAAACGTTCGAAATGATGACGTCACTTATACACAGAATGTAACGTCAAAGTTTCCCGCCAATTTACGTTGACAAAAGACTTTATTAAAAGCGAAAAAAGGTATATAATAAACGTATTATCACTAAAATAACTTGATCTGTCGCACAGTATCACGTCTCTTGGATGTTTCCAGATCTTACGCATCACACTCGACGCTGCGCGTCTCGTGTGATACGCTGATCTGGAAACATCCACTCGACGTGATACAATGCGTCAGATCAAGTTACTGTAGTAATAATATGTATATATTTCACTGATAAATCTCTGTCATTCATTGAAAAGCATGTAAGAAATTGGTTTCATTCGGCGGCAGGGGCTAAGATATCATTTCATCTCATTGTCGGGTAAAAGTCCCACAAAATTAGAAGCAACGTCTCCAAAATGACCCATATAGTGTTGACGGGGTCGTTAGACTCGAGTCAAATTCAATCAAACAAACAAACACCTATTAGCTTCACATGACTCACATAGTCTAGCCCATTGAGGTATGCCTAGGCAATTGGTATATGTCATTCAACACAAGTAAATTGGACAATGCTTAGCACAACCCAAGGAATAAAGCAGTAGAAATGAGTATACTTTAGTAGAAACTTTTTTTTTTTCTTTTTTTTTATTTGTTTGTTTGAATTGAGGGTCAGATTCGCGACATTTTCCCTGGACAGACTTTGACACTCTAAGCGGTTTACCAGTAGTCATGCGGTCGATTTGGAAGTTTGATTTTTGATTGATTGATTTGAGGTTTAACGTCCCCGTCGACACTGTAAAGGTCATTTTGGAGACGTTGCTTCCAATTTTGTGGGACTTTTACCCGACATTGAGATGAAATGACATCTCAAGCCCTGCCGCCCAATGAAACCAATAGGGTTTATAAGCATGGACGGGCCGACTCGCATCGCTTTACCTGGGCAGGCTTAGATCCTATAAGCAGTTTACCAGTACTCGTGTGCGGGTCGGTTTCAGCTCTGCGTGGAAGCATCATGCAGCCCATATACTTCTTCAAGCCCCGATGGGCGGGGGCCGATCTGCATGGAAGTATCATGCAGTGTAATAGCTCAGCGGTTAATGCGTTTGCCTCTGATTTTAGGGGTCTGCGGTTCGATTTGCTGCAGCGGTAATAAAGTTGCGGTGTCCAAACATGCTACACTGGTATCATTTGCCGGGATAAATGCCCCAAAATGCACCGTCTATCGGATCGGGACGTTAACTGGATCCCCCCTACCCCCGTGCAGGGAGAATCATCCCTTATGCAAGTTAGAGATCTTTACGTAATTACATGACGAGTTTAAACAATAGTTTATTAGTTAACTATACAATCATAACGTGTACTCAACTAATATAACATGGTTTAAACTAATCGTGTAATGTAATCACAATGATGGTGAGCTCTCAGATCCATTACCTGTGACAAATGGAGTCAAGCAAGGCTGTGTGCTAGCCTAGACACTGTTCAGCATGATGTTCGCTGCCATGCTCACATGTTTTCCAGGAGGGTGACAACGCCATACCGATTAGGTTTCGCTTTGATGGGAAGCTTTTCAATCTCGGGAGGTTGCAAGCCAAATCCAAGGTGCAAACAGAGGTGCTAGAGGAGTTCGTCATTGGAGATGACATGGCACAAGGTGCATAATTACTGTGTAGGTTTTCATCCTGCAGATCTGGGGTATGCGTAATGTACACCTGACAGTAATGGCCAATTATGTCCGATCGCAGTAGTGGTTTTAGGGGTACTCAACGGCCCAGTCAACACTATTTAGGTCATTTTACCGAACAGTTTACCTAGCCACCCTTCTCCTGTGCAGGCTTATACGTAAGCGGTTATACTCTTCTTGAATCAGCGGAAGGGAGAAAATAAAGGAGTTAATGACCGAAGAAAAGATTTCATGATCAATTTCATCCACAACAGTGTTGCTGTTGGATAGATAGATAGATAGATAGATAGATAGATAGATAGATAGATAGATAGATAGATAGATAGATAGATAGATAGATAGATAGATAGATAAAATCTCCATGATCCGTTGGTCGGGGCAAGCATATATACCCTTAAAGTTGGGTAAAAAACGGAAATGGTCCATCATTGGCATTTAACAGTTAAGAATACAGGGGTAGCCATATCTATTCGCCGTACCCTTTTTTGGCTATATTCCGTACAGCTACCTGGTTGTAAACAGCTAAACGCCGTACACATGGATTTTTGGGTTTTAATAAATACGCTTAGTGTATGATAAAATCATGACCAGAGAAACTTTTCAGATACTATCCATTATAAACAGAAACAGGTGAAAGAAAGTTTAAGCGGAAATAAATCAAGAAATTATGAAATCTGTAACCTATTTTCGAAAATGCTGGTCTTCACCCAGTACCAAGAGTAGTACTCGGGCCACTTTGGAGTCAAGACAATAGATTACGTAATAAACAAAGGACGAGAACAATAGATTACGTAATAAACAAAGGAGGTGTGAAACGTAAGCGAAACGATTAGATGACGAAACTACCCTAAATATCGGACGAGTGTTCGAATGACGTAAATTACCGTAATTACGTCGTAAGTATCCTAAATTTTGAGGCGAAAGATGTTCCCGCGGATTGGCGAAGTTCGCCGTCCCCGATTTGGTCGGGGTGATCGGGGTCTACCCCGTTCGCTCGAGCGATCCTATCCCAATATTTAGGGAGATACTACCCTGTATAGTATCGATGAAATTAAGTCTCTCACCCGCAAACCAATTATCGCCTCGAAAACCGGGAAAACAATGGAAGGTGTTGGAAGAGCTCGACTCGATGCGAGAAACTAGTAATGGACCGCGTCCCGGGAAAAAAAAAGTTTGGTTCGTTCGATTTGAGGTTTAACGTCCCCGTCAACGCCGTATAGATCATTTTGGGGACGTTGCTCCCAGTCGCGCGAGACCTTTACCGGACATATCTACAACATTTGAATCTCGGAGAATCTTTCTCGGCTACGGAATTTATACGGATATCGCGGGGGCGTAGCCAGTATGCATTATGAGAGTGGAGCGTAAAATGAGAAGCAAATGATGATAGGATTTTTGATCAGCTGTAATTACCCTAAAAATTGGGGGGCACCTGAAGGGAGGTCACCGTAAATATCCTAAAGTTTGATCTCAAGCGATGTAGCAAACGTGTTCTGGTGGAATAGTGGAATGACAAACAGTGCAGACCCTGGTCAGAGTGATCGGGATCTACACCGTTTTTTCTGTCCCAATATTTAGGGTAATACTACCCGATGCAGTCCTGCGATATTGACAAATCGATTGTCTCCGACACTCAGTGCGAAACGCTTATCGCCTTTAAACTAGAAAACAATGAAACTCGCTGGAAGATAGCGTTTAGAAGGCTGATGTTATCGTTTAAATTTCTAAACACGCTCGCTTCTGAATGGGCTGCAGCTGAGAAAAAAGTTTTTATCAAACATGTTTGTTCGATTTGAGGTTTAACGTCCCCGTCAACACTGTAAAGGTCATTTTGGAGACGTTGCTTCCGAGCCGACATTGCGCTGAAATGACATCTCAATCCCTGCCGCCTAATAAAAACGATAGAGTTTATACGCGTGGCCGGGCCGACTCGCGGCTCTAAGCCCCCGATGGGCGGGGGGCGGATCAATCATTTTGCCCCGTTTTCGACATAGAAATATTTTTACCCAAACGAAATAGATTTAATACGTCCGCAAAGTCTGCGCGGTGTGACGGGACTTTTTAGGCCTTATACCATATTTATTTGATTTGGGGTTTAACGTCCCAGTCAACACTATTTAGGTCATTTTGGAGACGTTGCTTCCAAATAGGTGGGACTTTTACCCGTCATTGAGACGAAATGACATCACAATCACTGCCACCCAATGAAACCAATAGGGACTTTATGCATAGACGGGCCGACTCGCACCACATTGCCTGGGCAGGCTTAGACCGTCTAAGCGTTTTACCAGTACTCGTGTGTGATCGGTTTCAGCTCTGTGTGGAAGCTCTATTTCTCCAGACTCCGATGGGCGGGGGCTATAGTAGTAGTAGTTGTAGTAGTAGTAGTAGTAGTAGTAGTAGTAGTAGTAGTTTGTTTGTTTGTATGTTTGATTTGGGGTCTAACGTCCCCGTCAACACTATTTAGGTCATTTTGGAGACGTTGCTTCCTGTAGTAGTAGTAGTAGTGGTGGTGGTTGTAGTAGTAGTAGTAGTAGTAGTAGTAGTAGTGGTGGTGGTTGTGGTGATAGTATAGTTCTTGTTGTCATAATGTTAACGTCCGTGGAATAAACATCCTTGTAAGCCTCACGTATATAAAAGAAAACTCATCGATGATGGGGCGGTTCTAACGAGTACCCACAATCTATTATTTGCGCAGAAAAAAGGAAAATTTCACAATTATGAAACTTTACATACATATTAACTTAACCTCGGTCAAAACTTCAAAAGTATTTGACCTGCTCTCACACACACATACATACCATCACAAGACCTACATTCTGACGACAAAGGGTCGTAATTACTTATTTTCACTGAATTATCGCCCCTGTTTCAAAATAAATATCTCCTGTTGTTTCATAACCATGGGTAATAAGGCTTTCATAAGGCTTTACCAGTACTAGTGTGCGGACCGGATTCAACTCTGCGTGGAAGCATCACAACGGCCCCCGCGTGATGCTTCCGCGCAGAGTTGAATCCGGTCCGCACACTAGTACTGGTAAAACCGCTTAGAGGATCTAAGCCTGTCCAAGCAAAGCGGTGCGAGTCTGTCAGTTCGCGCTAATAAACCCTATTGGCTTCATAGGGCGACAGGGCTTGAGATGTCATTTTTATAACCGACCAACGACTGAGGGCATAGCGGTGGCGGAGCGATAGACGCGCTCGATCAGGGTTAGCTCCGTTTGGTCAGGGGCAGTCGGTCAGTCGTCCACGCGAATTGTTGCGCGTGTTAAACGAAACGACGTCGTTTTAACGTTGTACGCGCGGCGTTTGCCAGTGCACGGCAGCAGCACTCTTTCAGTCCAACATTTAGGATATAACTACTGTCAAACGCTGGTGCGGTGTCATGGTCAGCTTAATAAGTGGGATGTTTGGCCTAGACCCTCCATTGTATCCTGACTGTATCCTGACTATACCCCCATTGTATCCTTACTGTATCCTGACTGATCCCCATTGTATCCTGACTGTACCCCCCGCTGTATCCTCACTGTATCCCACTATACCCTGACTTATTGAATGCTCAGAGACCAAGGACGTAAGCGATGCACTCCTCTCCGTCGCAAGCCCTATATAAACTTTTCAAATTATATTAGGGTTTGAAGCAGTTTGTGCGCGTTTGTAGGTGTGAGTGTATGCGGATGTGTATAGTGTAGGCCCTGATCAGACCCCCGCGTTCTGCGACGTCTGATCTGGGGCCAGCACTGTTTGCCAAGGTACTCCTTTCGGGGTTTCCCGCATACAATGGGTTAATCAATGAACTAAGTGTCAGATGTAAAAAAAACTAAATATAGTAGCCGCCTGTTGTAACTCTTAAACCAAAAGTCTAAGAATTTCCTAGTTAGCGATTTTCAACAAAGACTGCAAAAATAAGGAGAAATGTAAGATCCCTTCCCTGCAAGGGCCTGTAAATAGTAAGCGATTTTCAATGCAGACTGTCATAAGGATTACGCGTGTGATGAAAGCCTTATTATATGGAAGCCGATAGGGGACATTTTGACTTGTGACTTTTGAGCTTGTGACTTATGACTTGCGACGTCGGAGTTGCATGCCTAATTTTTGCGACTTATGACTTTTGACTTTCGACAAATCTGACGCAGTGGAAGACGGCGGTCAACGACGGTGTCGATCCAGCGATTTTGCTGCTCCTGTATTATATTGTTTGATGAATGCCATTAAGAAGACTTGTTTATGTTTTTTACTCTGTTTTTGTTATCTTTGTATGACTTATGACTTGCGACTTATAACTTTGACTTGTGATTTATGACTTGTGACTTATCACTTTCGACTTATGACTTGTTGACTTTTGGTGCAAACCCGAAAAATATCGGGTAGCGGACAATGGCACCGACAATTCCGGTGTATATTGTTTAGAAATGCCACTTAGAAGACCCTGTTTCATGTATTATCAACTCTGTTTTAGTGACAATTTACTACCGCCTGTGTTGTTATGCCCTATTACTTTAGATTCGCGCCAAGAAATTGTCTTAAGTTGCAAGTCAAAACTCAAAAGTCATAAGTGACAAGTCATAAGTCGAAAGTCACAATTCGAAAGTGAAAAGTCATAAGTGACAAGTCAAAACTCATAAGTCAAAATTCATAAGTGACAAGTCATAAGTCTTAAAAATTCACAAAATCAGAGTAAATAACCTACCATATGATCTTTTCGGTGGCATTTTTCAAACAATATAAAACAGAAGGAGAAAAATCGCTTGCCTCACCGGAATCTTAGCCGTCGTTGTCCGAAATCGGCCGTTGCTTGAGGTATGTCAAAAGTCACAAGTAAAAAGTCATAAGTCGCAAGTCGGTAGTCACAAGTCGTTAGTCACAAGTCAAAATGTCCCCTCTCGGCTTCCATATTATTACCCATGGTTATGAAACAACAGGAGATATTTATTTTGAAACAGGGGCGATAATTCAGTGAAAATAAGTAATTACGACCCTTTGTCGTCAGAATGTAGGTCTTGTGATGGTATGTATGTGTGTGTGAGAGCAGGTCAAATACTTTTGAAGTTTTGACCGAGGTTAAGTTAATATGTATGTAAAGTTTCATAATTGTGAAATTTTCCTTTTTTCTGCGCAAATAATAGATTGTGGGTACTCGTTAGAACCGCCCCATCATCGATGAGTTTTCTTTTATATACGTGAGGCTTACAAGGATGTTTATTCCACGGACGTTAACATTATGAGAACAAGAACTATACTATCACCACAACCACCACCACTACTACTACTACTACTACTACTACTACTACTACAACCACTACCACTACTACTACTACTACAGGAAGCAACGTCTCCAAAATGACCTAAATAGTGTTGACGGGGACGTTAGACCCCAAATCAAACATACAAACAAACAAACTACTACTACTACTACTACTACTACTACTACTACTACAACTACTACTACTATAGCCCCCGCCCATCGGAGTCTGGAGAAATAGAGCTTCCACACAGAGCTGAAACCGATCACACACGAGTACTGGTAAAACGCTTAGACGGTCTAAGCCTGCCCAGGCAATGTGGTGCGAGTCGGCCCGTCTATGCATAAAGTCCCTATTGGTTTCATTGGGTGGCAGTGATTGTGATGTCATTTCGTCTCAATGACGGGTAAAAGTCCCACCTATTTGGAAGCAACGTCTCCAAAATGACCTAAATAGTGTTGACTGGGACGTTAAACCCCAAATCAAATAAATATGGTATAAGGCCTAAAAAGTCCCGTCACACCGCGCAGACTTTGCGGACGTATTAAATCTATTTCGTTTGGGTAAAAATATTTCTATGTCGAAAACGGGGCAAAATGATTGATCCGCCCCCCGCCCATCGGGGGCTTAGAGCCGCGAGTCGGCCCGGCCACGCGTATAAACTCTATCGTTTTTATTAGGCGGCAGGGATTGAGATGTCATTTCAGCGCAATGTCGGCTCGGAAGCAACGTCTCCAAAATGACCTTTACAGTGTTGACGGGGACGTTAAACCTCAAATCGGACAAACATGTTTGATAAAAACTTTTTTCTCAGCTGCAGCCCATTCAGAAGCGAGCGTGTTTAGAAATTTAAACGATAACATCAGCCTTCTAAACGCTATCTTCCAGCGAGTTTCATTGTTTTCTAGTTTAAAGGCGATAAGCGTTTCGCACTGAGTGTCGGAGACAATCGATTTGTCAATATCGCAGGACTGCACCGGATAGTATTACCCTAAATATTGGGACAGAAAAAACGGTGTAGATCCCGATCACTCTGACCAGGGTCTGCACTGTTTGTCATTCCACTATTCCACCAGAACACGTTTGCTACATCGCTTGAGATCAAACTTTAGGATATTTACGGTGACCTCCCTTCAGGTGCCCCCCAATTTTTAGGGTAATTACAGCTGATCAAAAATCCTATCATCATTTGCTTCTCATTTTACGCTCCACTCTCATAATGCATACTGGCTACGCCCCCGCGATATCCGTATAAATTCCGTAGCCGAGAAAGATTCTCCGAGATTCAAATGTTGTAGATATGTCCGGTAAAGGTCTCGCGCGACTGGGAGCAACGTCCCCAAAATGATCTATACGGCGTTGACGGGGACGTTAAACCTCAAATCGAACGAACCAAACTTTTTTTTTTCCCGGGTCGCGGTCCATTACTAGTTTCTCGCATCGAGTCGAGCTCTTCCAACACCTTCCATTGTTTTCCCGGTTTTCGAGGCGATAATTGGTTTGCGGGTGAGAGACTTAATTTCATCGATACTATACAGGGTAGTATCTCCCTAAATATTGGGATAGGATCGCTCGAGCGAACGGGGTAGACCCCGATCACCCCGACCAAATCGGGGACGGCGAACTTCGCCAATCCGCGGGAACATCTTTCGCCTCAAAATTTAGGATACTTACGACGTAATTACGGTAATTTACGTCATTCGAACACTCGTCCGATATTTAGGGTAGTTTCGTCATCTAATCGTTTCGCTTACGTTTCACACCTCCTTTGTTTATTACGTAATCTATTGTTCTCGTCCTTTGTTTATTACGTAATCTATTGTCTTGACTCCAAAGTGGCCCGAGTACTACTACCAAGCATCGTTAAACTTGTGTTTCTGACTTTAAATCGATACATACAGCATAGAAAAACGCATAAAATCTTGCAGAAATCCCTCTGTTATTGCAAGGAAATAAATTTACACTTCGCGGGCAGAAAATAGATAAGAAATAAAGGCTACACTCACCGTGTTCCATGCCTACTTTCGGTTTCAATCGATTCACCGGGATTCTATTTCCGGTGTAGATGATAGACGGTGATAATTCTACATAGTTTTTGATCATTAACCGATTGACGGTTATGACCCACAAAGGGGGTTAGCCCGTCGTTAAACTCGAAAACATAATGATCGTCAGCATTATTATTAATTGCGCTCTTTTTCAATCAAAACCATACTTTGTACGGTTCTAGCAGGCACCAACAACTAATGTTTGTACAATAGTAGCAGATAAGATTGAGAGGGCGGGGCGGGGCGGTTCAGGTGATGTCAATTTATGAGCCGGGGCACAGCATTTCCTACAATTCACATGTGCGCCCAGTGAAGAATTAGATCAGCCTGTCTGCAAGCGGACCAATATACACGATAGCTTTGGTTGTGTTTCTGTGTGACTAGGATTGTGTATATGTGAGAAAAATTGGGGTTACGGTCCTTTTTCGAGCCGATCGTTAATCAAAGGTGCGCGAAAACCGGAGTACCCCCAGAAAACCTGAACTTGGCGTCTTAAGTGTGGCCCGAGCGGGGCGTGAACCACAGCGGTGACAGACCTAATGATTAAGAGTCAGTGCTCTTACCCATTAGGCCAGGGATGCCGGGGACTTGGTTTTTGAAGCCAAGATATAATTTTCTATGTCACAGGGATGTGAAAAAGTGAGGTCATATAGTCAAATGCAAGATTTTTTTTTAAACAACGACCTACTTTTATACAGCTATGAAGTCCCACTGATACACATGGATATAACGATACTCAAAAATACATTGACTTTGATAGGAGATGACTTTTTAAGAGCCTAATCTAAAATAATTTGTGCTGGTGGCATTTTGCGCGACATTATTTTCTATTTGCGTTATGTTTTCATAATTTTATCGCCAGTGGTCCCTTCTTTATGTTATACCTGTTGAAATAATTGAATAAGACGACCATGGTGGTCCGTAATGCTTACCTGTGCTTAACCCTTATCTTGCTGAATATTCATTTAAGCCACACCCATTTCTGTCTATCAACCAATCAAATTACTTGATGAAATTTATTGCCACAAATTCATAAACTGAATGCCAAACAGTGTAGATCCTGATCAGATGGCTTCTTCAGAAGCCATCTGATCTGGATTTACACTGTTTCCAAAGATAGGGGTTGTCGTGAACAGCAAGATAAGGGTTAAAAAAGGTCAATGTCACTAAATGTCAATAACATTCACTATTTTGGAGGACACAAGTTATTTTAACATATCCACGCCGCCCTTATCTGCTAGTTTAAAGAAATTTCAATTTATACCAATGGAGTTATGCACGGGCATCTTTAGCAATGAAGGGACTTAACTCCATGTATCAGCCAGTAGGTCGGTTTTCAAATATTTTGTTTCTCGACGTCAAACGTTTTTGAAAGTTTATCCATGTCTTCTTCACACGCAGGAGTAACCAATCAAAACCAAAGGATCGTTACTCCTAAAGGCTTTTAAGCCGTCAAGGTCGTGTAAAGGGAAGTGTGAAAATATGAATACGCCAGAAAATGTCACACAATAGCTGCATGCAGAGGTATGACTTGTCAGATCTAGGAGTGTTAACAGACAGGGAGACAGAAAGACAGAAAAAAAGATGACACCATTCCTAAAGACCACCCTATTCAGCAACCCTAAGATAAGCTAATCTAGCCAGATGTTTTAGTTTGTTTAAGCTTTTGTCCACGCCCATTTTATCTGAAAATTCCAGGATGATCCTATCAAAACTAATGAAGTTCTGCTGATGAAAATATAGGCATTTTCAGCAACCAGGGGGATATAACTCTATGATTAATTGGCAGACCTAGCTTGTTTTCGCACTCGTTCCAGCTTTTACCCCGCGCTTACTAATATGTAAGTTTCAGACCTCATTACGATAACACACCCGTGCGACGTGGTGCATTTTTTCACATCTCCAAAATGGCTACTTTTCTCAGAAAAACCGTAAAATTTTTCATATAAATACTGCAAACATAGGTCGTTGGTGCTCGTAAGAACCGCCTCATTGAGGCGGTTCTAACGAGTACCCACAACCTATGTCTTGGAGCAAAAATAAGAAAATAATGTATACCCCCGTAAACCCCAGTTTTCTCTATATAAAGTGGGGTTTAGGGGGTGTTCATTTCACGGACTTGTTCACGTGATGTGATCGAACCCGAAGGAGGTGTGCTGACGTCCATGTCGAAAACAAACCCATCAACGAGGCGAGTCTAACGAACATTCGCAACACATGTTTGGACTAGGAATAAGAAAAAAAACCAAAACATTTTCACCTGAAAACTGCTAGTTTAAGAGATATGAAAGATGTCATTTAAAATACGGGTGTTTTATCGTAATGTAGCACTATCTCAGATGGTTGAGATGTCATTTCATCCCAATGTAGGGTAAAAGTCCCACAACATCACGAAAACACGCCTATATGATTTTGACCCCCTTGAACCTCACTTTTGTATAGTAAAACTGGCGTTTACAGGGGTAAGCCTTATTTGTCTTATTTCTGCTCTAAAATATAGATTGTGAGTACTCGTAAGAACCGCCTCGATGAGGCGGTTCTAACGAGTACCCACAATCTATATTTTGAGCAGAAAAAAAACTATCACAATTTTTCATCTAAAAATTTCGATTTTTTTTAGGTAAAGTTTATTATGTATTAGTATAGGCGTGTTTTCGTAATGGATATGAAAGATGACATTTAAAAATACGGGTATTTTATCGTAATGCAGCACTATCTCAGATGGTTGAGATGTCATTTCATCTCAATGTAGGGTAAAAGTCCCATAAACTATTATTGGAAGCAACGTCTCCAAAATGACCTATACAGTGTTGACGGGGGCGTTAAACTCCAAATCAAACAAACAGATGGTTGAGTCATCATTATGTAGACCATAGCTCTTTCACTAAGATAGCTTTATTGGAACTTAAAACAGTGCAATATGCAATTACAATAAATAAGAAGCCAAAAGGCACACTAATGGGGCACTTTGTCTAAATTTAAAATGTCTTAATTAAAGTTTTGCTTCCTCGACAACACTAAGAATTTAAACAGATTTCAGGAAATCAGTGAAATCATTTACTTCTGAAGAATGTATTTGTCTACTTTTTAATGCTGATTTTATATCAAAGACCACCGACGTCATAGCTTACATAATGAAACATTTTTTTTTTTTTTTAATTTTACTAGTATCCCTTTTAGGACGAATCATTCTTGTTCTCAAACAAAGCTGAGGTGGTTCTAACGAGTACCCACAATCTATATATTTTCGAGCAGAAATAAGAAAAATAAGGTTTACCCCTGCAAACCCCAGCTTTACTACATAAAATTGGGGTTCGGGGGGTGGGGGGGCAAAATTATACAGGCATGTTTTCGTGATGAAAATGTATTCTGTTTGCAAAACATTTTGGATAATAATTATACATATAGCTAATGTTCCCGAAATAATGCTTTTACAGTTAAAAATAAGACCTTAACCGCCACAAAGCAGCCGCAAGCTTTGAGAATAAAACATACGGGGAATGGAAACACCTGAAAGATTTTTCTGCCTATATTCAACGGGAAACAACTTTTGTGACTCCATGTTTGCTTTCGTGTAAACTCAGTCCCTCTGAAAAGGGGATCTACTCTTAAAGAAAAGAATTGGCTCCTCAGGAGCAAATTCTTTTCTTTAAGAGTAAACCCCCTATTAACAGTGGATACGATAATATCTTTACAAGAGTTGCCTTCCCTGAAGGTGTTTCCATTCCCCATTAAAGCTAATAGATATACCAAAGTCAAATATATTGTCTTCCAATTCTTGCAAGGACAACATTTTAGGGATTCCCAGTTGTTTGCACTGCCATGAGTCAATCGTCTCTTTAAGGAATGAGTCCATCTACCCTTTAAGGAAAGAATTTGCTCCTAAGGAGCAAATTCTTTCCTTAAAGGGTAGATTCCAATTGAGAAGAGAGACAAAAATATTTTGAAGAATTGCCCTCCCTCCTCCACCGAGATTTGTCAGTTCCCCTTAGATAAAGAGCACGTTTCAGAATTGAGTATAATAATGCAATAATGTAATCTGCATTGAGCATTTCCAAATAGGTCAATGTTTTGAAAAAGACATTTGAGGTTCCAGTTTCCTTGTTTCCATACTTGGGGCCGCGGCTCAGACAGGCGAAGATTCTCCGACGCGAAACCTCTCATTGCGAGTAACCATCGGTACTGCTGAAAGAGAAGTGGATGGACTTCATGTGGCTTTATAAAGGCAGTTTGGAAATCTACCTGGACCAGACAAACAGCAAAGAAACTACCGACTAACGGTGTGAGGGTAGTCTTTACCTTTGCCAGAAACCTGGCCTTTTAAAGACCCAAACGCCAGAAGGGCACTGGTTTAGTTGTTATGGCACAGTGTGCAGGTCGAAATTGACAAAATTTCACAACCGCGATTTGCCGCCCACTGTCTTCAAAATTTATTATAACCTACAGACTGCTTTCGACTTTATTGCGCCTTACAAAGGCGATAGGGTACGTCAGAAATGGTGTATTCCCCCATCATGTATCCATGCAAAAGCTTAATAGAAAGTTGAGAAAAAAAACTAATCCTGGCTGGTCTAAAGTAGTCCCTATTACCGTTTGGGTGACACGTTACCTTAACTAGAAATGCGTCCATAGGACACGGATGCCCCCACCTGAAAATATGTCTATGTTCGTATTCATCTATAGAAAGTCATTGACCGTGTTTAAGTTTTGGACCCTTTTTCAGATTTGACCTCTAAGTATGACCTTGACCTTGGAGGTAAGGAGCTTGGTTTTGTGTGAAGCAGATTGTCTCGTGATGGCCAACATTTCTGCCAAGTAATTTCAAAATCCATCCAGAGATAAGAAAGTTATTGACTGCGTTTAAGTTTCGGACCATTTCACATTTGACCTCTAAGTATGACCTTGGTTTTGTGTGAGGCAGATTTGCTAATGATGGCCAACATTTCTGCCTAGTAATTTCAAAATCCACCCAGAGATAAGAAAGTTACTGACTGCGTTTAAGTTTCGGACCATTTCTATGACCTTTGACCTCTAAGTATGACCTTGATCTTGGAGGTACGGAACTGGGTTTGCACGTAACACATCGTCTCATGATAGTTAACATTTCTTCAAAGTAATCTCAAAATCCATCCAGAAATAAGTAAGTTATTGGCTGCGTTTAAGTTTCGGACCCTTGTTTTTACCTTTGACCTCTAAGTATGACCTTGACCTTGGAGGTACGGACCTGGGTTTAGCACGTGACATGTCATCTAATGATGGTTAACATTTCTACAAAGTAATTTCAAAATCATTCCAGAAATAAGAAAGTTATTGACTGCGTTTAGGTTTCGGACCCTTTTTTTACCTTTGATCTCTAAGTATGACCTTGACCCTGGATGTACGGACCTGGGTTTTGCACGTGACACATCATCTCATGATGGTTAACATTTCCACAAAGTAATTTCAAAATCCATCTAGAAATAAGGAAGTTATTGACCGCGTTTAAGTTTCGGACGCACGGACGCACGAACGGACGGACGGACAGGGGCAACGCTATATTCTTCGAATGGCGGGGGCATAAAAAGCTATGACTGACTGTCGGTCTTTCTTTCTTTGGTATAAGTTCAATGCACATTATCATTATTATTATTATTGTTATTATTATTGATGGTTAAAACGACATTTTTTTTGAAAGAGGCGCGGTTTACAAAAGCATATATTATTATTTTTTATCTTAACTGAAGCATACATTGTGTGCTCCCGTTATAACAATAATACCACACTTGTGTCATTTCTCTTGTTTCTGCTCCGCGAAAAGGGCAGATTGAGGGTGCCTACCCTGTTCTAACGAGCATATGAGTTTGCAGCATAAATATAAATATGTAAAAAATCATTTCATGGAACCATGGAAGATATCTTTTCTCACTTAGGGGTATATAGCTATATATAATATAAAGCTGCAAATCCAGACGGTATAATACATCAATTTACTTGGCTTTGTAACAATAATTAAGGTTGTTATATGTACGATATAATGCTTCTCCCGATTTATTGACAAGATTTTCCATTTTTTTTTTTTTTTTTTGCTATATTTATTTCAACATTTACTCTCCCAAATATCCCAGCAATATAGTCGTATTTAAGTTCTATTGTATCAGATTAACACGTCTATGTAACGAACATCCCTGTCAACCAAACTTTTATTTAGAAAAAAGGGAAATTACAGGGGTTTAAATTACTCGCCTTATTTTAGCTGAAAACAATCGTTGTTTGGTACTTGTTAGAATAGCCTCATTGAGACGCTTCTAACGAGCACCAACAAGTTATGTTTGATAACACACCTGTGTGCTACCCTTTTGTCAACCGTAGGCTACCATTTTTCGGGTCACATAACAGTCGCCAAGTTCTGCCACGGAAGGCCAGGCAATTTTTCTCTGGGCACACCGGTTTTCGCCCGACCCTAATTAACGATCGGCTCGATGTAAGTGAAATAATCTTAAAATGGCCATAACAGCAAAACCTAAAACAAACATCACGTGAACAAGTCCGTGAAATGAACACCCCCTAAACCACACTATATATAGAGAAAACTGGAGTTTACGCGGGTATACGTTATTTTTCTTATTTCAGCTCCAAGACATAGTTGTGGGTACTCGTTAGAACCGCCTCAATGAGGAGGTTCTAACGAGTACCCACAAACTATGTTTGCAGTATAAATAAGAGACATATAATAAATTTTCATCAGAAAAATAGCCAATTTGGAGATGTGGAAAAAATGCACAATGCCGCACGGGTGTGTTATCGTAATGCTACTTTTTCAGATTAAAACTTGTGATTTTTTATTTCCAGTCAAAACATAGATTCTGGGTGCACACATGTACTCTCCTGAAAGCGCATTCATGTTATCAGAATGGTCCCCTCAAAATATCCTCTATGGAGAACTACAAGTGGGAAAACCACAAAATGGTGTTCAGAAGAAGTGACACAAGAATGTCCTCTAAGTCTCCCCCAAGGACTTCAACACCCCAACAGGGGGTGGGGTCGGAACAAATTTTACCCTTACATGTATAACGACAAATTCTGACCGTTTACTAGAATGTGGCATCATCGAAATTAAAATAATAAATCATTTGTAAGTTCTTCAAGTAAGTAAACAAATCAATGGTTATCAATTTAGCGTACCAATCAGGACACACGTGACGTAGGATTTAATAATTTAGCAGCTTATTGTCACGTGTCAGTTATCTGCAAGACATTGTAACATGGGCCGAAACATGGGGAAAAGCCCTTTAGCATTGTTCAAGAGTCTATGCGCAGCCAGCAACATTGAAATCTCAATGGCTTGCCAGTGATTTGCAATGTCTCTATCGAACTCGTTCTTGAGTCTTAGGATTAAGGGGAATGGATACACTTCAAGTGGGGGTGGGGTAGGTAAATCCTGCATTTTTTTTGTCTCCCATGTCTGATCAGGGCCTACACTATTTGCAAAAGTTTCAGCTCTTTTCCGAATAAAGATAACACAACCTGCACCCCCCACCCCCTCGCTAAATTTCCAGTAGGACTCCAGCCATATATAAGGAGGAAGATTCCATTTGGTACAAAAAGAATTAAAGAGATCATGGAAACAAGTCTGTGTTATGTATGCTCTGGATACCCGGGTTCTTCCGAGCACAAACGCTGACATCAAAATATACCTCAAACGCGCATATATACTTTTGACACACTTATATCCAATTTTTATACAGTAAAACTTGGGTTTACAGGGTATACATTATTTTTCCATATTTCTGCTCAAAACACAGATTGTGGGTACTCGGTTCTAACGAGTACCTACAGTCTATGTTTTGAGCAGAAATATGAAAAAAAAAATCAGGATGTTTTATCTGAAAAAAAAAATCAATTTGTGGTGGTAGAATTTTCAATAGATTTTAATAGCCGTGTTTTACTAATGAAAATATCATATTTTCTGCTCAAAAAAGCCGTTCAAGTCTGGAGTCATGCACATGGATGTACACAGTCGAACCTCAATGGCTAAATGGGACCCTGATTATATGTTCGAGATATTGACATTTCGAGCTGCTTTGGGATACTAATAGTGTCATGCCAGATGGCATAAAGGGTATATTTTTCAAATATATATTTTCGATGTTCTGAACATTACGTAAACACGCCTTTATAAATACACAGTAAATTTTACCGCCGAAAACAAAAAAAGAAAATTGTGATAAGAAAAATAAGATTTACCCCTGTAAACACCAGTTTTACTATTCAAAAGTGGGATTCAAGCGGTCAAAATTATATACATGTAGGCATGTTTTCGCGATGAACGTTTTTTTTTTCTTCTCTATCCTATGTTTTTGATTTTTGATTGCCTTTTCCTAACGTCCCATCTCTTTGGAAACGGCTTGAGATGGATGGTTGCTTGAATAGTCGGCCCTTGACCCGCCGGCTGTTGTCAGTTACTGTCGGGAGGTGGGGGGGTTATCACTTAGTCCTGGTAAACCGTTTGGAGGATCTAAGCCAGTCCATTAACCGTGAAGGTAACTGCCCAGCCCGACATGACCTTATCTGTTGACTTGGCCATAAATCCACAACACACAAAAGCAGCGAAAGACGAACTTTTGCTGAATGCGCGGATGTGTTATTATAAATTAGAGGGCACTGACGCTCAAACAAAGCAATTATTTGCCTTATGTAGGCGGCTGTGATTACAGTTTCAGACTTTTTAAAGTAACTATTTAGTTATGTTTATTTGTGTTGGTTTTACCTCCTCGTCAACACTAGCTAGGTCATCTACAATTTAGTATGATTCCCCGGCCCCAGCCCATCGGGGTTTGAAGAAATAGATGGGCTGCATGATGCTTCCACGCAGACCTGAAACCGACCGCATAGGAGTACTGGTAAACCGCTTAGAGGATCTAAGCCTGCCCAAGCAAAGCGGTGCGAGTCGGAGCGCCCATGCTTATAAACCCTATTGGTTTCATTGGGCGACAAGGCTTGAGATGACATTTCATCTCAATGTCGGTAAAAGTCCAACAAAATTGGAAGCAAGATCTCCAAAATGACCTATACAGTGTTGACGGGGACGTTAAACCTCAAATTAAACAAACAAACGTATGCTTCCTAGCAGGCACACGTCGATAGAGAAACGTCAAATCAAGGTCGGTGCAATGTCACGACGTTGCACCGACGTTGATGTGACGTTGCATGAACGTCATGACATCGCACCGACGATGATGTGACGTCACAATTAAGTCATGTACCTACTGGGTTGTGTTTAGTGCAAGATCATGATACAGGTTCACAGATATGCCTTACGGTCAGGCTTACAAGTACATGTACATGTACGTGTATTGAACAACCCTGTTAAAAAAAAGATTTTTTTTTCAGAGAAAAGTGGACTTTAGCTGTGTAATCATTATTTTCTTTATATTTGCTCCAAAACATAGGTTGTCTTCCCTCGCTTGCACCGTCTCGTAAAAATCTGAAACATCACGAAAAAGCTCCTTTATAAATCTGACCCCACCCCCTTAAACCCCACTTTTATATAGCAAAACTGGGTAAACCCCACTTTTATATAGCAAAACTGCATGGGGTTTACAGGGGTAAAGCTTATTTTCTTATTTCTGTTCTAAAAAAAAGATTGTGGATACTCGTTAGAACCGCCTCAATGAGGCGATTCAAGCGTGTGCCCACGATCTATATTTTTAGCAGAAATAAGAAATACATCGTAATTTTACATCTTTAAATTGCTCGACTTTTCTTGGGGGTGGGGGGGGGGGGGGTAAATTTACAATGTATTTGTATAGGCGTGTTTTCGTAAAATTACGACTGGAAATGTCGTGATTGACAGTTTAAGTATTTACCATGTTTATTTACTATTTGCACATCATTTAATTGTTAACGATTTAACCCATTTAGTACCAGAAACCCCAAAACGGGTACCCTGGCAAACAGTGCAGGCCCAGATCAGACGCCGCAGATCGCGGCGTCTGATCAGGGCCTACACTGTTTTGCAAAACATTCAGCCAGTTTCCAAATAGATTTTGATGAAAACACATCCCGACACCCCTAAATATTGAAATGGACACATGCTACATGTATATATAAGGAAGAAGATTCCATTTGGTACAAAAGGGGTTAATGAATATTTTTGTAAGATGATAAAAAAGTTGAAGGTATTATGTACCTTCCTGCTTTAATTGTAAAGTGCGTTACGAGAGACAATAAAGCTTCTATTCGCTATGATTCCGTCAAGTCTATTTAATACATGTACACACCTAGGCAAATCCCACTTTACGAGAGCGAGTTCACAATATACGAGGCTAAACAGTAGTATTTCTTATTGAGATGCAAACCAGCCACCAGGAGCACCCCAATTAATTATGTGGCTGAAATATTTTTTTTTTTTTTTAATATTATTCAGAAAAAAAAGTCAGATGCAGCCTAAAAATACATTTTCTAAGATAAAATTAAAAGATAATATATTGTCCGAAAAAAAACTGTCTTTTAGACATTGCTTTTCCCATGCTTGTCTATCTCTGTCTGAATGAATGTCTTTCTGTCGTTCAAAAGCTGTATGATATCATGTTAACAAATTTGCGATACATGTGCGACCCCCTACTTTATATAGTGAAAAGCGGGATTTACATGGGTATACATTTAATAGGAGCCGCCTCCACATTGGACTGATTTTTTCCGTTCCTTTCGTACAATCTATCCTGCATGAATGTTCAGTATGCTTCTTTTTACATCACGAAAGCACGCCTACATAATTTTGACCCCGACCCCCACCCTGAACCCCACATGTAAATTCCACAGGAGTAACCCTTAATGTTTTTTTTACTTATTTCTGCTCTAAAACAAAGATTGTGGATACGGTTCTAACGAGTACCCACAATAAATGTGTTGAGCAGAAATAAAAAAAAATATCGCAATTTTTCATCTTAAACTTTTCGTGTTTTTTTTCGCGGTAAAATTTACACTGTCTTTCGTATAGGCATGTTTCCGTAATGTATGTTAAATGTATCATTAAGGTTATTTGTCTATTTTAGCAGAGAGAAAATTATTGCAACTGACGTATTTTTCCAATGCATCAAATGTTTACAAGGAATTACATAAAAAAGGTTTTTATATTCATATGAATAAATAATGATCCGCCGTCTCCCATTTCAACAAACTGAGTAGCAATTTTAAAATTCGCAACCAGTTGTTGAATAATGTACCGATATTCAAATATGATTTAAATGTCCAAAATAAGAATGATGTTTTAACACATTTTAGCAGGGCAGCCCTAAACGCAGGACCAGAAGGCGGTGTCTGATCAGGGCCTTTACTGTTTGCATTTCTTAATTAAAGTCTATAAAATAATATAGGGATCACCCATGGTTACATGTACAGTAAAATTCCTATATTAAGACCACTTTTGGGTCTGTTCAAAAGTGGGCTTTCAAACCTTTGGTACTGTTCAAAAGTGGTCTTTAAGACCACTTTTGAACAGTCCCAAAGGTGGTCCATGACCAGAGGACTGTGTATGCAGAAAAATCAAAGAATAACTGCAACCTACTAAATAAGCTTTTTAAAGCAGAATTAGTCTTAAATTTGGGTGGTCTTAATAGCGTAGTTTCACTGTATTTACACTTGCCGGCCGCGGGTCTCGAGAAAGCGGTCTGAACACGAGGCCGCGAGGGATCCGGGAAATGTTATTGCAATGAAATAACCATGTCTTGCATAACTTACATACCAACGGCAAATTGTGGCGAAAACGCCCAAAAACTTCACATAAACTTTTCAATGTGACCGTAAAACCAACATGGCTGCTAATTCAGAACGTCGTTAACAATGACGTAGTTCTACAATGACGTTCTGACGTCATCATAAACATTTAAAATGCAACTAAGTCCAGGGTTACGACGTTTAATGTTACTTAAACACAGCAAGGCCCATCTTGTATTTTGTTTGTATAGGAGTTTATCGGCCCAGTCAACACTATTTAGGTCAAGCAAAAGGTGCAGACATAAGAGTAATACATGTCAAAACAACGGCGCAACGACGTCGATGCAACTAGATATCCCGTTTGTCTTCTTTAAAGTGCACTCCTACAAAAGCTATCTAAAGAAGTGTTCGAATTTTAAGAAAAGTTACCGTAAAAATACATGTATTCAACTATTCATGTAATTTGCATACAATCTTCACCAACTGATTTATCTGATATATATGTGTAATAAGTTGGCCTAAATACACTTGACATCCTTGAAAATACAATGACCTAGTCAGCGTGGCAGGTCAGCACACTGAAAATTGCAAGATGACAAAAACGGAAATAAATGTACATGTACCATCACGGAAACACGCCTATACACTTTTGACCCCCTTCAACCCCACTTTTATATAGTAAAATAGGGGTTTACAGGGATAAACTGTATTTTTCTTATATCTGCTCTAAAATATAGATTGTGGGTACTCGTTAGAACCGCCTCGATGAGGCGGTTCTAACGAGTACCCACAATCGATATTTTGAGCAGAATAAGAATACTATCACATTTTTTTACATCTTAAAATTTTCATTTTTTCCGGCGTTAAAGTTTACAATGTATTTGTATAAGCGTGTTTTCGTAATGCCTAGTACACTCATGCATATATCTCAAGATAAAGAGCCTCCTTATTTCTTGTTGGAAACATATATTGTGGGTAATGTTAGAAAGAATCGCCTCCAAGAGGCAATCAGCATATCATCGCGAAAACACACCTATATAGTTCTGACTCCCTCGAACCCCACTTTATATAGTAAAACTGGGGTTTACAGGGGTAAACCTTATTTTTGTATTTCTGCTCTGAAATATAGGTTGTGGGTGCTCGTTAGAACCGCCTCGGTGAGGCGGTTCTAACGTGTACCCACAATCTATATTTTGAGCAACAATAAGAAAAATAGCGCAATTTTTCATCTGAAGTCTTCGATTTTTTCAGCGGTGAAATTTGCAATGTATTTGTATAGGCGTGTTTTTGGAGAAATAAGATAAGCTGTCCTCATCATTCTCCAATATATGTAGCTATGTAGATATATACAACGATAGCAAATCCATGAAAATGCACTTTTTTTCTCATGTCTGCTGTCTCGTTCCCACAGGGCAAATGACGCATATTAAGCAATGTCGCATGAATGTCGATCAACGCAATAACACTGCACGACATTGATACGACATTGTTGCTTACACGATGTAGATGTGTTTTGACTGGGGCTAGAATTGAAGCGGCGCTAAGGAGCACCCTCAGTCTACCATTAAATTAGAAATAAGAAAAAAAAAAAAATAAGAAAGAGAAGATAACATAATTTTTTATATGATAAATGTCATTTTAGTCCTATGCCAGATACTACTATCGTACATATACAAGAACCGCCTCATTGAGGCGGTTCTAACGAGTACCCAAAATCTATATATTACGGCAGAAATAAGAAAAATAAGATATACCCCTGTGAACTCCAGTTTTACAATACAAAAGTGGGGTTCAAAGGAACCAAAGTTATATAGGCCTGTTTTCGTGACGTAAACCATTCTCTGTGAGATGTCACAAAATGACCTTCAAGCGTTGACGTTTCGTTAAATCCCAGCACAATCTTACATGATGACCATATTCGCAACGTTAAATACAAAGCTTTGTCGGATTTGCGAAGCCTTGTCGAAGCAATGCAGGTTTTGTTTCTGGTTTGGTTTGAAGTTTCACGCCCAAGTCAACATTCAGCTGGTCAGTTTGAAGTTTAACGCCCCAGTAAACATTGAGCTGGTCAGTTTGAAGTTTAACGGCCCAGTCAACATTCAGCTGGTCAGTTTGAAGTTTAACGTCCCAGTCAACATTGAACTGGTCAGTTTGAAGTTTAACGGCCCAGTCAACATTGAGCTGGTCAGATTGAAGTTTAACGGCCCAGTCAACATTGAGCTGGTCAGATTGAAGTTTAACGCCCTAGTCAACATTGAGCTGGTCAGATTGAAGTTTAACGCCCCAGTCAACATTGAGCTGGTCAGATTGAAGTTTAACGGCCCAGTCAACATTGAGCTGGTCAGATTGAAGTTTAACGCCCCAGTCAACATTGAGCTGGTCAGATTGAAGTTTAACGCCCTAGTCAACATTGAACAGGTCAGTTTGAAGTTTAACGGCCCAATCAACATTGAGCTGGTCAGTTTGAAGTTTAACGCCCTAGTCAACATTGAGCTGGTCAGATTGAAGTTTAACGGCCCAGTCAACATTGAGCTGGTCAGTCTGAAGTTTAACGCCCTAGTCAACATTGAGCTGGTCAGATTGAAGTTTAACGCCCCAGTCAACATTGAGCTGGTCAGATTGAAGTTTAACGCCCTAGTCAACATTGAGCTGGTCAGATTGAAGTTTAACGGCCCAGTCAACATTGAGCTGGTCAGTTTGAAGTTTAACGCCCTAGTCAACATTGAGCTTGTCAGTTTGAAGTTTAACAGCCCAGTCAACATAGAGCTGGTCAGTTTGAAGTTTAACGCCCCAGTCATTATTGAGCTGGTCAGTTTGAAGCTGAACGCCCCAGTCAACATTGAGCTGGTCAGTTTGAAGTTTAACGCCCCAGTCAACATTGAGCTGGTCAGTTTGAAGTGTAACGCCCCAGTCAACATTGAGCTGGTCAGTTTGAAGTTTAACGGCCCAGTCAACATTGAGCTGGTCAGTTTGAAGTTCAACGGCCTAGTCAACATTGAGCTTGTCAGTTTGAACTTCAACGGCCCAGTCAACATTGAGCTGGTCAGTTTGAAGTTTAACGCCCCAGTCAACATTGAGCTGGTCAGTTTGAAGTTTAACGCCCCAGTCAACATTGAGCTGGTCAGTTTAGCAAATTAACTTCTCTTGGATACGCTTAATCCTAATCGGTTACTCGGTACTGTGAACATTCGCACCCCCCCCCCCCCCCCCCCGTTCATCAATAACTGACAGCTTTCCTGCCTGGATCAGCAGAAGGGAGAAAACGACTGCAAAAAACATTTCTCGACCAGTGTTGCCGATCCAGCAGGAGTCGAACCCGCTTGCCCCTGATCGCCAGTCGGACGCGCATCCGACTGAACTACCGATGCTGGATTTGCGATTCAGGTATTCAAGAAATTTTAACTGGACCCTCTTAATCAGAGCTAAACAGATAATCGATTATCAGTCTTGCCATTGTGATCGATGGTCAGTTATATTAATCATGCACTGAAGATTTGGTCATTACATTTCTGTCTTTCTGTCTGAGCACGACTCTTACCACATGTTATACTTCGGACATACACAGGCCTAGGCAAACAGTGTAGACCCAGATGAGATGCCACATAACGCTGCAGCTCATCATGGTCTACACTGTTTGCCACTTATCCAGCTGTTTTAAACACAGCATTTGATAGTAAATTATATTTATCAAATAATCGTTTACTAGGAAATCGGTAATGACAATCATTGCAGTGGAATTTATCGATCGATTAATCGTTTATCCTATTAATCGTTCCAGGCTTACTCTTAACAACAGCATTTTTTCCCTAACATTTTGTAATTATAAAGAATATGTGTCGCTGTAAAGAATCCCAATGAGGGAATAAAGGACATTTTCCCTTACAAATATTGTGGACATTTGTTAAAATCGGCTTACCGAGGCGATTCTAACAAACAATCACAATGTCTGTTTATTGTAGAGCAGCAAATACAATCTTCTTGATTGTGTCAATTAGTACGCATCGCCACGAGCTTAGGATTCGTTCTTCGTTCAGAATAGCGAGGAATTCGGAGAAACGGGTAACTGGCAAACAGTGTAGGCCCAGATCAGACGCCGCAGAACGCGGCGTCTGATCAGGGCCTACACAGTTTGCAAAAAGTTCAGCCATTTTCCAAACTTCGCTGAGTCGGTTAAAAGTTCCTACAGACATCTCTTCTAATGAGGTTAGCTCTTCGTTATTATCTGGTCTAGCTGGTTAATGGTGCATATTTCTGCATGCAGAGGTAGTTAAATTGTTATCAATACACTTCAATAGCTGACAGGTTCGTCGGAATCTTTCCGTAAAACCAAATCATTGTTCCTTTGAAGCCAAGTTTGATAACTGATACGTCTGTAAACATGTTGCAAATAGAGGATATTTGATTTTTTCAGTGTAAGATCGAATTTTATTTCATCGAATGAACACCAAAACTGTTATTTTCACGAGTGGCGTAGCCACGAGTGAAAATAGCAGTTTTGGTGTTCATGAGTGAAATAAAATTTGATCTTGCACTGAAAAAATCAAATTTTCTGTTTCTTACATGCTTCAAAAGGCAATATTTAGCGTCTTTAATGGTGTCGCTCACATTCGGAGAAAATTATCTTTGTTCCTGTTCGTTTCGCGTCAATTTAGTGGTGTCCATCGTGTTTAGTGGGTATACTATTGGGTGTAAACTGAAAGTTTGCACCTGAGAAATGGCCTGGGATGGTATTATTATGAATGATTAATGAAATAATTGAGAGAGTAGTTTTCCAAAGAAGTTGTTGGCAAGTCTAACGTCGCGCGACAAAAGACGTGACGTCAGCGTCATAAATGACGTCAGTAACGTCCCCGTCACACATGAACGGGCTATGCGTCAATTAGAACACATTTCAGTATTGTTCAGTTATCTGACAAAGATAAAATTGAAATTAGAGTTAGATTTGAAGAAAAAAGTAGTCCCAAACAGTGAAAAATAAAAAAAAAATCGTATTTTCACTGTTTGAAACAGTGAATATATCGATTTATATTTCACTGATAAATCTCTATCATTCATTGAAAAGCATGTAAGAAAAGAAAATCCAACACCACGTTAACATGTCCTTTTATTGGTTTCCCTTGTAAGGCCAACTTTATACAAAGAAATGTGAGAATGACAAGGATAAACAGTGTTTTCCGTCTTTATTCTTGCTCAAATGCTTTCACGAATCGCACTGAAAGAGGCGGTTCGAAAGGATACCCACAACCTATAAATTCGAATGTTCAT
This sequence comes from Lucinisca nassula, assembly GCA_963580285.1. NCBI lineage: Eukaryota > Metazoa > Mollusca > Bivalvia > Lucinida > Lucinidae > Lucinisca > Lucinisca nassula. The sequence continues at coordinate 114,088,648 of OY757011.1, forward strand.
CTGTTTCATTCATGTATCTTGAATACGGAAATTATCACTGGCCCCTCCCATCGGGGTGGGGGGAGGGGACTTGGAGAAACAGATTGGGCTGCATGGTACTCTCAGCAGAGCTGAAACCGACCGAAAATGAGTACTGGCATGCAGGCAAAAAGATGCGAGTTTGACCATTCCTACATATAAACCCTTTTGGTTTGTGTCGGCGACAGGGCTTTCCATTTGATTTCATCACAATGTCGGGTAAAAATCCTACAAAACTGGAAGCAACGTCTCCAAAATGACCTTAATAGTGTTGAGGGGGACATTAAACCTAAGTTCAGTCAAACAAACAACAGAAGTTATCGCATACATGAATGACAAGAATGTAATTTGTTGAGGCGTGGAAGAAAACATTATCTCATATCGGTGAGTTATCTTAATTAAACACAAACAAAAAACATAGCCTCAAAAGCAACCGTAAAAAGTCCAAAAAATTCGGACACCTTGGGGACTTGCTGTAATTCTCCTAAAATTTTAACAAATATGTTTCACGGTCCAGCAAGGAGTCGAATAGTTACTGACAGAATGTCAAACAGTGTAGACCCTGGTCAGCAGTCTGATCTGGGTCTGCACTGTGTGCTTAGGCCCATCTGTCCGGGCCCAATTCTTAGGATCATTACGCTACTCAGGAGAAAAAAAATAAAACATTGCCCTAAGAGTTAGTCACACGTCGCGTGACCTACACAGGTAGTTGATAATATTTACAAATGAATTTGTCCTTAAACTTTGTGACCCACATCGGTATACAGTTTCTGTTTGTTTGATTTGAGGTTTAACGTCCCCGTCAACACTGTAAATGTCATTTTGGAGACGTTGCTTCCAATTTTGTGTGACTTTTACCCGACATTGAGATGAAATGACCGTCTCAAGCCCTGTCGCCCAATGAAACCAATAGGGTTTATTAGCATGGACGGTCCGCCTCGCACCGCGGTTCCTGGACAGGCTTAGCTCCTCTAAGCGGTTTACCAGTACTAGTGTGCGGGCCGGATTCAGCTCATCATGCAGCCCATATATTTCTTCAAGCCCCTATGGGCGGGGGCCGTCGGTTTACAGTAAACGTCCTCTAATAAGACAACCTTTGGGACTGTTCAAAAGTGGTCTTTAAGTCCACTTTTGAACAGTCCCAAAGGTGGCCCATGACCAGAAGATACTGTTTGCAGAAAACACAAAGAAAGAGTAACTGCAACCTACTAAATAAGCTTTTTAAATTTTAGGTGGAATTTTACAGTATATAATTAACTAAGAGTAAAATATGGACTTGAAATCTTATTCAATATTATTTCACTTAATTTTTTTTTATTCGTTATTTTTTTATATATATACTTGCGGCAGTTTTCTACCTTCCGAAATCATTCAATGCGTTTTAATTTGCTCGTAGCATGCAAATCATGAAAATCAAAGAAGATAAGAAGATGAAGTGAAAGATAGAAAAGCGAGGATTGATATTGAATATGTTTATGTTTTATCTTTGAATCCATTTAATAGAATATGACCAGCATTGTCCTAAAGGGGAATTGGAACACCTGGCAGATTTTTCTGCCATTTTTCCAAGGGAGATAACTTTCGGGACTTCTTGTTCACTTTTCTATAAGCCATGTCCCACTGAAAGAGGGGTCTACTCTTAAAGGAAAAAATTTGCTCCCCAGGAGCATATTCTTTCCTTTAAGAGCTGACCCCTATTGACCCGGGAGACAAAAATACTTTTGCAGGAGTTCCCTCCCCTGACGATGTTCCCATTCCCCTTAAAAAGTCCAGCTAAGGTAGTGTAACAATGCTAATTAAGGGATTATTTTCCTTGTTTCTGTGCATTGTTGGTACATGCACTTGTTACAATCGCCTCGGCGAGGCGATTCTAACCAGAACAAGTACCCACAACATATGAGTCATGGAGAAATGATCATTGTTTCCCAATAATTATCATCACTGATCAGTACTTTCCTTATCTGAGGCCCTGTTCTAACCTCCTTGCATATTTCAACGCTATGTATATGTACGCAGATAATGCATAATTGAGACGACTTACGCTAAGGTGCAACTTACAACGCGCGCCTATCAATCACAAAGTCTGTCCATTCGCACAGCCTGATTGATGTGCGCTATATACAACGTCACTCCCCTGAAGACAGGAAAGTTGTGTACAAAGCAGACACAGAGGCTGGTTTGTGACTTCACTCGGCCGGCCAACGTCGGGCCAACAGCGATACGACGTCAACGTCGTATCGCTGTCGGCTCGACATTAGCCCGCTTCACTCGGTGTGTCAACGTCGGCCAACGCTGTCGGCCCGACATTGGCCCGCTGTTTTATGCTAACTTGGTTGATAGGGCTCAATATCATAGATACGGAAGCTAATAACGTGAACGGTGAGTTTCACGTTACCATTACGATATGTAGTGTGTTACTTGTAATATAAACATATCATTATGAGCAACCCGGATAATTTAGTTAGTTTTGTTTTCCAGAGCTCGCACGAAAAAAAAAATAAATAAAAATAAACAAAATGCGTGTCAATCGTTGCATCATAACGACGTTTATATGCGTTAAAAGAATCATTGTTTTAACTAAATAGTCTTCCATTCTGTTTTCTACCCTTATGAAAACGGACCAAGCACTATAAGAGTCTCTGCAACACAGACATCGTGGTCATCGAAGCAGTCTATCACAGTATTACGCAATCAGATACCCCGAATGCCGAAATTAACGTTGATTGGTATGATACAGGTATAATGATACACGTATACGTCGGCCCCCGCCCACAGGGACTTTAAGAAACATATGGGCTGCATGATGGTTCTACGCAGAGCTGAATCCGGCCCGCACACCTTTGAGGATCTAAGCCTGTCCAGGAACCGCGGTGCGAGGCGGACCGTCCATGCTAATAAACCCTATTGGTTTCATTGGGCGACAGGGCTTGAGATGTCATTTCATCTCAATGGCGGGTAAAAAGCCACCCACAAAATTGGAAGCAACGTCTCCAAAATAACCTTTACAGTGTTGACGGGGACGTTAAACCTCAAATCAAACAAAACAAAACAAACATGTATAAGTACAATATGACATCTTCATAACAAAGAAAATGGAAATTCAAACTAGCCTACTTTGGCCAGCTGACCATTATGCAGCAGTCACCCAACGTTGACTATACATGTATAACACTGATTCAGCGTTAGAAACGCTATTCAGAGCAATTGGAACACCTGGCAGATTTTTTCCGCCATTTTTCAAAGGGTGATTTACTGTTCGCTTTTCTTCTAGCCATTTCCCACTGAAAAAGGGGTCTACTGTTAAAGGAAAGAATTTGCTCCTCAGGAGCAAATTCTTTCCTTAAAAAGTTGACCCCTATTGACGTAGGAGACAAAATTACTTTTGCAGAAGTTGTCTGCCCTGAAGGTGTTCCCATTCCCCTTAAGTTTGGTCAGTTTTTTAATAACAGTTTCCTACATAATGTGTTTCAATAACTATTAATTTTTAACAATTCATCTTTTTGGGGGGGGCGTCTGGTATGATTTTGCGGCCTTTTCAAGATTATTTCTTTTATATCGAGCCGATCGTTAATCGGAGGTGGGTGAAAACCAGAGTACCCTGAGGAAAACCCCCTGACCTTCCGCATATCACATGTGACCAGAGCCAGGCTCGAACCACAGCGGTGAGAGACCTAATGATTAAGAGTCAGCGCTCTTATCCACTAGGCTACGTAATCTTTTTGAAAACTTTTAATTGTATAATATGGCGCAGGCAACGCCTTATCAACGTCGATCAACGTTATGACGTTGCATCGACGTTGATAGGGTGTTGTCTATCTGTTACTAGAACAGGGCTATTAAGACACATTAATTGTGAAATTCTATGTTAGAATGTAAAATAAATATATAACACTACTTACCAAAAATTATTTTTTTCCAGAGTCCACCATAGGTAGATATCTTTTTTCATCCCAATTTGCTTCTTATCATTCTGTCTTGTGTAAATTGAAATCCGCGACTTTTTCACTTTTCAGAATTACACGTTTTTAAAAATCCAAATTTTAACGAATACTTTTCAACACGACCTTTGACCTACAAGAAAAACAAAACAAAATGTCAAAACAAAAAAAGTTTAAGAAGAAAATAAAACTTACATTTTTGCTGAGATATCCAGCTTGACGTCCCCTCCAAGCACTCCAGAATAAATTGTTAAATGTTTAAAATCCACTGAAACAACATATTAATGTTTAAAACTACATAAAATAAGTTCACTAGAGCATAAATGTTCATTAATATTAAGCAACGGCACAAGCGTTCACACTATAGTTGTAACTATCAGCGTGTCGTCGCTTTCTTTCTCCCATTGGCTGTCAGTAATCTAATCCATTTTCTCAATGATTTTCCGAACTAATAAACCCCGTTCATATTCTCTGAATCTCAATTATCGAATGGCTCCTACAACATGCAGCATTCAAAAGTACAATACTAAAAAGTTAAACTTTGTTTATGTATGTCGATTATCCTTATCAACTGATACATCTAGCCACTGTTTTCTCATATATACCATTATCGGTATACTCAAATTACCAGTTACTTGGTAGGATGTCATTTTTATAAACAAGCGACCAGGGCGAAGCTTAACCCACTCCCAGCAGGCATGTGACGTTAATGCGACGTCGAACTGACGTTTTTCTTACGTCATGACATAAATGCAACGTCACATCAACGTCAGTACAACGTCATGACGTTGCACCGACGTTGATGTGACGTTGGCCTGGTGGGCTGTGCAAGTGACGTTTGAACAACGTCGCATCAACGTCGCATCAACGTCGATGCAACGTCGTGTCGTTGCATCGATGTTGATACGACGCTGCATACAGCGTTGTGTGCTAGCATGGAAACATTTCACCACTGAGTTTCTGAAATGAACCTTTCCTCCTTTCAATTCGGCCATATCCATTCATGTGAATAGAGGGATGGGGAGGCGGTTTAGTGAAAATCATTAACATGATAACAAACAGTGTAGATCCTGAATCAGTGATGAGACGGTTAATTCTTTGCGACCCGTCTCATCTGGATCTGGCCGGATGCGCGTCAGACTGGTGATCAGGAGGACGCGGGTTCGATACCTGCCGGGGTCGGCAACATTCTTTCGTGGAGATTGATCATGAAATCTTTTCTACGGTCATTTTCTCCCTTCCGCTGACTCAAGAAAGGCAGTAGTCAGTTTATGGCGAAAGAATGTGCACTGTATTGGTTAACCGTCCAGGAAAAGCGTGGATAGGTGAACTGACCAGCTCAAAAATGACCTAAAATAGTGTTTACTGGGCCGTTAAACTCCGTTAAACTTCAATAAAAAAACCAAACAAACTCATCTGGATCTGAACTGTTTGAATAGGCCTCTAAATCGGTATTCAGGTTTGGAAGGATTGCACATCAGATCAGCCTGCGCACCGAAAACTGTTTCAAGTTGCTTATGGACAGCGATGGTCGGACCATTCCCGGAGTGAAATGTGGGATCCGTTTTTTAAGTTTTGTCCTGTTCCGCTCAGTTTAGTTACGTTTCTCTCCGCCTCCCATGGGTACTGGGTCATGCATGAGACAAGCTTGTTGATTTATGTGACAAAGCGATACAGAAGCCAAAAATATTTCAGGCCCTCAAGGGACTTAACTTTGGCAACCACTAAGACTGTGACGGCAGGTCGTAATCAGTACTTAATTTTTTTAACCCATTTAATATTACAATAGTACATTTGAAGTTTAACTTTTCCTTAAACATAATTTAACCCGTTTGTATACTAGTGGACTCTTCCATTGCTATATATTGGACAAGTCCATTTGTCATATAAGGGGTGGTAGGTCTTTTTTCATTTTCATTCTATTTTTGACGGAAGATTCCTTTAGCAAATAGTGCAGGGTCTTATCTGGGTCTGCACTGTTAGCCAAGGTACCCCTCTAAGGGTTTCCTGCATGCAATGGAGTAAAAGAAATTGTCATTCAAATATGACCAAATTTTCACTATGCATAAAAACTATTACACATCTGTGCAACATTGTTCTGCGTGGAGGCTGTGGTGCAGTAGTATTGCATCGGGTTTGAGCTCGAGAGGTAGCCGGTTCGATCCTCGCGAGCGCTGACGCAAGGGACATTATCCACATTGTTTAGTACTGGTTTATACCCAGGAAGAGGAAAAAGAGGCCCACATGGAATAGTATGAATGACCCTCTATAAACAAACACGATTATTATTGTTATTACTATTATTATTTGTTGAAGAACGTTTTTACTAAGTAACCCTGTGGTAAAAAACATCTTTGTGTTGATGGTGACATATATTTTGTAAGGGACACTTGGCTTTCTCATTACGGTAACGCAGCCGTGAAACATAGCGCATTTTTTCACAGCTCCAAAATGGCTACTTTTCTGATGAAAATCCATGATATTTTCTCGTATTTATACTGCAAACTTAGGTTGTGGGTGCTCGTTAGAACCGCCTCATTGATATTTTCTCGTATTTATACTGCAAACTTAGGTTGTGGGTGCTCGTTAGAACCGCCTCATTGAGGCGGTTCTAACTCGTACCCACAACCTATGTCTTTGAGCAGAAATAAGGAAAACCCCCTTAAACCCCAGGTTTCTCTATATAAAGTGGGGTTTAGGGGGATATTCATTTCACGGACTTGTTCACGTGATGTCAACATATTTGAAATTTTGTTGTTTCATTATTCTTTCTCTCCTTATGGCCCAATAATTTCTCAAAACATATATGCCCACCTTATCTAATTATCTCATATATGCGTTGCATCCCAAAATGGGACATTGGCAAACAGTACAAACCCAAATCAGGGTCAACACTTTCGCACCCCCCCCCCCATTGGGGCTTGTAGAAATAGATGGGCTCATGATGCGTCCACGCAGAGCTGAAATCGACCGCACACGAGTACTGGTAAACCGCTTAGATGGATCTAAGCCTGCCAAGGCAAAGCAGTGTGAGTCGGACCGTCCATGATTATTAATATAAACCTTATTGGTTTCATTGGGCGACAGGGCTTGAGATGTGATTTCATCTCAATGTCGGGTAAACGTCCCACAAACTTGGAAGCAACGTCTCCAAAATGTCCTATACAGTGTTGACGGGGACGTTAAACGTCAAATCAAACAAACAATGGGTCTACACTGTTTGCTTTAAGCTTGGGAATATTTGCAAAATCGTACAGAAAATAAATAAAGTATTGGAAATGGATATCTCCAAAGCGAATACGTGCAATATATGGGTAGCCTATCCTCGCTTTTGAAAAAAGGTGGGGGTATACTGGTTTACATCTGTCCGTTCTTCCTTTCTGCCGTAATTAAAATTCAGTCACACCTATTTCAAAGTACGAGCGTATATGAGCCTGAATCTTTAAATTCGGTATTCAACTAAAGCACCGTGGCAATAATTGTTACAGAAAATCTTACAGAAAAATAAATAAAGTCTTGGAAATGGATCTCTCCAAAGCGGATACCTGCACAATTAAGTATATGGGTATAACGCAATTTTCTTGCACACCAGACAAGGAAATCCGTGATTTTACCCTGGGATAGAAATTTATGTTCTGACCCTGGTGTTCCAACCCCAAATCGAATATAATCGCGTGTTTGATAAATGCACTGGTTGATTACAACCTCATGCGCGGCGTCGTCATGCGTGACGTCACTAAACATTCCTGTTGTGTCATCACAAAATGGCGGACGTCGGTACCCGAAGTGACAGCAGCATTAAAAATTTGCAATAGAAATGGAAGGTATGCAAGAAAAAGAATCCAATATAGGTGTGAGGGGTGGATAGAAAAATCCGTCCCTCGAGACCACTGTCCGGCATCACTCGGCAAGCCTCGTGATGCCGGACAGTGTCCCTCGGGATGGATTTTTCAATCCACCCCTCACACCCATATTAGATTCTTATAATATCCCCGCTTTTGAAAAAGGGTTGGGTATACTGGTTGACATCTGTCCGTTTTTCCTAACCTCAATAAGGAAAATTCCGCCATACCTATTATCAAAGTATATGAGTCTGAATCTTCAAATTCGGTATTCAACTAAAGCACCGTGGCAGTAATTGTTTGACAGAAAATCCATCTTCTGACTATCGCAGTTCCTGGTATCTGTCCATTTTGTCTTCATATTAAAGAGCTCCAGATTAACACATATTAGGTAAGAGTTACCCTTGGCAAAAAATTGTTTGTTGTTTGATTTGAGGTTTAACGTCCCCGTCAACACTGTAAAGGTCATTTTGGAGACGTTGCTTCCAATTTTATGGGACTTTTACCCGACATTGAGATGGAATGACATCTCAAGCCCTGTCTCTCAATGAAACGAATAGGGTTTATATGCATGAACGGTCCAACTCGCACCGCTATGCCTGGGCAGGCTTAGATCCTCAAAGCGGTTTACCAGTACTCGTGTGCATGCCGGTTTCAGCTCTGCGTTGAAGCATCATGCAGCCCATCTATTTCTTCAAGCCCCGATGGGCGGGGGCCGTATGCGCATTTACTGGTATCTGTCTATTTTGTCTCCATAATTAACACAGATTAGGTAAGAGTTACCCTTGGCAAAATTAAAAGCCAGACTAAACAGCACAGTGAAATTCCGCCATTAAGACCACCTAGAATTAAGACTAATTCTGCTTAAACGATTATGTAGCATGTTGCCTTTATTCTTTCTTTGCGTTGTCTGCGAACATTGTCCTCTGGTCAGAGACCACATTTGGGACCGTTCAAAAGTGGTCTTAAAGACCACTTTTGAACGGTCACAAAGGTGGTCTTAATTCAGGAATTTTACTGATTATGGATCGGATAATTTTTACAGTACAGGTTTTGTGTTCTGGCTATTAAGCTTTCTTATTTGTTTATTCTTTCATTCAATGTTTTCTTCCCTCCAACACGTGAACAAGTCCGTGAAATAAAGACCCGCTATACCTCACTTTATATGGAGAAAACTAGGGTTTACGGGGTTATACATTATTTTTCTTATTCTTGCTCCAAAACATAGGTTGTGGGTACTCGTTGGAACCGCCTCGATGAGGCGGTTCTAACGAGCACCTACAACCTATGTTTGAAGTATTTGTTTTGTTTGTTTGTTTGTTTGATTTGAGGTTTAACGTCCCCGTCAACACTGTAAAGGTCATTTCGGAGACGGTGCTTCCAATTTTGTGGGACTTTTACCCGACATTGAGATGAAATGACATCTCAAGCCCTGTCGCCCAATGAAACCAATAGGGTTTATTAGCATGGACGGTCCGCCTCGCTCCGCGGTTCTTGGACAGGCTTAGATCCCCTAAGCGGTTTACCAGTACTAGTGTGCGGGCTGGATTCAGCTCTGCGTGGAAGCATCGTGCAGCCCATATATTTCTTCAAGCCCCTATGGGCGGGGGCCGTTGAAGTATTTATAAGAAAAATATCATGGATTTTCATCAGAAAAATGGCCATTTTGGAGATGTGTAAAAATGCACAAATTCGCACGGGTTATCGTGCGTATCGTGTTATCGTAATGTTCACACAGAAAATGTTTTGTCAATGATTTCTCAGAAACGACAAAAGCTAGAAACCTAAAACTGGTATATCATCAAGAGAACACGCCTTTATAATTCTGATCCCCCATTAAACCCCACTTTTATATAGCAGAACTGGGGTTTACAGGGGTCAACCTTATCTTTCTTATTTCTGCTCTTAAATATAGATTGTGAGTACTCGTAAGAACCGCCTCGATGAGGCGGTTCTAACGTGTACCCACAACGTATATTTAGGGCAGAAATTAGAAAAAATATCACAATTGTTCCTCTCAAAATTTCAGTTTTTGTCGGCGATAAAATTTGCAATGTATTTTGTACAAATGATAATGAATTATATCGTGTAAGATACAAGGGGCTTTCTCGGCTTATTTGTTCATCTGTTCTTTCCTTCTTCTTTCTCTGTATAGCCTGAACGTATATATATATCGATAAAAAAATTCTCAGGAACTATAAAAGTTAGAAGCCTCAAACTCGGTTTGCTGTGTTTGCTCGGATTATTTGTTCATCTGTTCTTTCATATTTTCTTTCCCTCCATACAGGCCAATATTAGTTTTTGTCAAAGATTTCTCAGGAGGTATAAGAGCTAGGAGCCCCAAACTTATAGTACTCTGTACATTTATAACGTGTAAGAGATTATTTTTCGTCCGTTTTTTTAATCTTCTTTCTCTCCATATAGGTCATTGTTAAGTTGTTTCGCCAAAAGATTTCTCAGGGACTATAAAAGTAAGAAGCCTGAAAATTGACTTCATTGATTAGGCCCCGTCAAGCGATTCTGGTACTTATCGCCTATGCGAGCAGCGAAGGTTCTGGCGAGCCTGCGCATCCGCGCAGTCTCGCCAGAACCTTCGCTGCTCGCTCATACAAGCAGTGAATCAAGAGAAACCTTCAGACAGAAAGCCATATCCCTGGCCCCTCTGAATGGCTGGGCATGCGCAGTTAAAAGTTGTCATGACGGAATGCCCGAAGACAAAAATTCGCTTGGCGGGGCTCAATTGTGTCTGTTGCACTTTGATCATGTCTTGTGGGGAAGAGGGAGCTGGTTGCTGTGCTGTTTGTGATTCTTGTTGTTTGTGATTCTTGTTGTTTGTGATTCTTGTTGTTTGTGATTCTTGTAGTTTGTGATTCTTGTTGTTTGTGGTTCTTGTTGTTTGTGATTCTTTTTTGTTTTCCTCATTGTTAGTAACTCTTTCTCCTGGTGCCATCGGTAGTCTCATAACGAAAACACGCCTATATAAATACATTGTAACCTTTATCGCAGAAAAAAATGAAATATTTTTTGATGAAAAAGTGTGATAATTTTCTTATTTCTGCTCAAAATATAGATTGTGGGCACTCGTTAGAACCGCCTCATCGAGGCGGTTCTAACGAGTACCCACAATCTATATTTTATCGAGGCGGTTCTAACGAGTACCCACAATCTATATTTTAGAGCAGAAATAAGAAAAATAAGGTATACCCCCGGACACCCCAGTTTTACTATACAAAAGTGGGGTTCAAGGGGGTCAAAATTATATAGGCGTGTTCTCGTGATGTTTGTGATTCTTGCTGTTTGTGATTCTTGTTGTTTGTGATTCGTTTTTTGTTTTCCTCATTGTAAGTTTCTCTTTCTCCTGGTGCCATTGGTAGTATGTATTCTTTGATTGTGGCTTTTGCTGGGATTTATTTTTGGTATCGAAACAGAATTTTAACAGAATCAACTTATAAAACAGGGCTATCGTTATCATAAACTGCGCCAAAAATTTTAAAATGTTATCGTCGACATTATGGCATTATTTCTAAAAAGACACTTCTGCAACAGGGACTGTCGAAACCGAAATTTTATGAGATTTAGCTTATAAATTCAGAAGAATACTAGCTAGTGATAATTTTCCTGGTAAGTTCAGGAAAATTGTTTCGAAATTCAATAAAATTGGTTACAGCATGGATTTTAGGCGGCTGACCTCGTGTTTGGTTGTTGACCCTTTTACAGTGGACAACTTTTCTTCGCTATTCGGCTGCTCGGCGGTTGGCCGGACTTCGGACTCTATGACGGTCCCATTCTAAATCTTGTGAATTCAAGAGGGGTGGAGCCTGATATTTCCCGAGTTCGACTCTCTGTGATTTAATCAGTGGTTTTCTTCTGCTCTGACGTCGGATTGTTGTTGAGATTTATGATTGTATTTAGTAATGTATACATGATCGTTTTACTGTGTATTTTTTGTTATGTGTGGATCGCTGCTCGCTCATACAAGCAGTGAATCAAGAGGAACCTTCAGACAGAAAGCCATATCCATGGCCCCTCTGAATGGCTGGGCATGCGCAGTTAAAAGTTGTCATGACGGAAAGCGCGAAGACAAAAATTCGCTTGGCGGGGCTCAATTGTGCCTGTTGCACTTTGATCATGTCTTGTGGGGAAGAGGGAGCTGGTTGCTGTGCTGTTTGTGATTCTTGTTGTTTGTGATTCTTGTTGTTTGTGATTCTCGTTGTTTGTGATTCTTGTAGTTTGTGATTCTTGTTGTTTGTGATTCTTGTTGTTTGTGGTTCTTGTTGTTTGTGATTCTTTTTTGTTTTCCTCATTGTTAGTAACTCTTTCTCCTGGTGCCATTGGTAGTCTCATAACGAAAACACGCCTATATAAATACATTGTAACCTTTATCGCAGAAAAAAATGAAATTTTTTAGATGAAAAAGTGTGATAATTTTCTTATTTCTGCTCAAAATATATATTGTGGGCACTCGTTAGAACCGCCTCATCGAGGCGGTTCTAACGAGTACCCACACGATGAGGCGGTTCTAACGAGTACCCACAATCTATATTTTAGAGCAGAAATAAGAAAAATAAGGTATACCCCCGGACACCCCAGTTTTACTATACAAAAGTGGGGTTCAAGGGGGTCAAAATTATATAGGCGTGTTCTCGTGATGTTTGTGATTCTTGCTGTTTGTGATTCTTGTTGTTTGTGATTCGTTTTTTGTTTTCCTCATTGTAAGTTTCTCTTTCTCCTGGTGCCATTGGTAGTATGTATTCTTTGATTGTGGCTTTTGCTGGGATTTATTTTTGGTATCGAAACAGAATTTTAACAGAATCAACTTATAAAACAGGGCTATCGTTATCATAAACTGCGCCAAAAATTTTAAAATGTTATCGTCGACATTATGGCATTATTTCTAAAAAGACACTTCTGCAACAGGGACTGTCGAAACCGAAATTTTATGAGATTTAGCTTATAAATTCAGAAGAATACTAGCTAGTGATAATTTTCCTGGTCAGTTCAGGAAAATTGTTTCGAAATTCAATAAAATTGGTTACAGCATGGATTTTAGGCTGCTGACCTCGTGTTTGGTTGTTGACCCTTTTACAGTGGACAGCTTTGCTTCGCTCTTCGGCTTCGGCCGGACTTCGGACTCTATGACGGTACCATCCTAAATCTTTTGAATTCAAGAGGGGTGGAGCCTGATATTTCCTGGGTTCGACCCTGCGTGATCTAACTAATCGTTTTCTTCTGCTCTAACGTCGGATTGTTCTTGAGGCAGCATCTCTGATTTATGATTATATTTAGTAATGTATACATGATCGTTTTACTGTGCATTTTATTACGAATCACTGTTGAGGTGGATCAATTTGTTATAGGTTTAAACATATTTATTCATAATACATGTATAATACAAACATACAATATACAAATGTGCATTGCAATCTATAGTATATGAAGGGATCCAGAAAGAAGTCAATCGACTTATATAAATCTGTTTCCCGAAAAATGTACATGTGGATTGCAATCAACCGCTGAGAACATATGCAAAAATTGACATGTTGTTAAACCAATTTTGTAGTTCTAACAGTATAATGAAATATGAAGTTAACAAAAACACTGAGAATAAGAGTAATAAATCTATGAAATTCAGATTATATTAAGACTGAAAGAAAGGCAAAAGTAAACATGAAAGGGAAGACAAACTAACTATTGATTGTGTGTGTGTGTGTGTGTGTGTGTGTGTGTGTTTGTGTGTGTGTGTGTGTGTGTAAGAGAGAGAGAGAGAGCGAGAGAGAGAGAGAGAGAGAGAGAGAGAGAGAGAGAGAGAGAGATGGTGTGTGCCCTCACGTTTTGAAACGTTTACTGTCAAGTATGTACTTTTGAACTGCAAGGAATATTTGGGTATTAGCCTGATTGTTTAAACTGTTATCACCGAATAAAATGGATTTTAGATTTGGAGTACAATAGGGGCTTAGACTATTCAATAAGCCATTCTTTCGACGTTGAAGCTTTGGCATTCCAAAAGAAAATGTTTGGTCGTTTCAATGGCTCCGCATACACAGTGTGGGCCATCAATACAAATGGTGTTTTAAAATACTGCAATTCGTTTTGAGTCTAGTATGTTGTGTATCTGTAAACTCCCTTTGCCTGTATGATAATACTTGGGCTGTCTATTCTTATTTGTACTGAGACTGTATTTCAGACTTGAAACTGAAGAACATTATCTAATATCAGAAGATGTGTCATTCCACAACCTTATACTAGCAGGAAGAAAGAAGTTGAAATATAGCTGTGTTCTGGCCATAGCGGGTCTCATATTATTAGCTTCCCGTAGATTATACGGGGTTGTATCGTCAATAGCAGGCGGAATTAATGTACTTAAATAATTTGGGGACATACCAGTTGACATTTTGTAAAATAAACAAAGTTTGTGATTTTGCCGCCATTGTTCTAAAGTTTCCAAACCCGTTTCCTTATACAGTAGTTCAATGGATACCAATTTAGTAGTTCCCGTGACAATTCTGACGGCTTCAAGTTGAACTTTGTTAAGGGCATTCTTTTCATATTGTGTACAATTGTCCCACACTACATCATCATATTCTAAGACAGGTCTTATAAAAGATATGTAAATAGTTTCCAAGGACTGACTATCAAGAACAAATTTCAACTTACGCATGATATTAATTCTAGCCCAGGACTTAGCTGTTATATAATCTATATGCTCGTGTCATGTTCCATCGTTAGACAGAAAGATACATACATGCTTATGACTATAAAATTCTGTCATTGGTTCATTACTCATAATAAGTTGGGGATGATTGGGTCTGTTAGTTTTTCTAGAAATGAGGAGAGCTTCTGATTTTGACGGATTGAATTATACTAACCACCGTTCTGCCCATCGATGGATGACATCTAAATCAGAATTTAGTTGTCGAGCTGCCTCGTTAGGATCGTTCACTATCAAATATAAGCTGATGTCATCAGCAAAAAGACGAATGGTGGAACTGATCTCTAGAACTATGTCGTTAATATAGACCAAGAATAAAAGTGGTCCTAAAATTGATCCTTGAAGTACACCAGCTTCTATAGAGACCAATCGGAACAGGCACCGGGATAACTACCATCTGTTTCCTATTTGATAAGTAGCTAACTAGCCATTGCAAAAGTGTTGTATTAATCCCTGCTTGTTTAAGTTTAAAAAGTAGACCTCTGTGTCACACTCTGTCAAAAGCCATGCTTACGTCACAGAAAATTGCCCTAACTTCTAGTCGGATACTTCCTGGCGAAGATCATCATAGTTACCGTTTTCATATATCCAAATTTGCCGATTAAATGGTTTAATAGTTTGTTTCTTAAACTAAAATATGCAAAATATTGGACAGTGGTACCTGATGTCTTGCATTAAAAATGGCTCACCCACCCAGCGACTACAACTGAATGCATGTTACTGATAAGTATTAAATCAATGATAGAAGATGAAGATTCTGAATAGTTAGTAGGTTCGTCTATAAGTTCGGATAGATTGTATTGTTTACAAATATTTGTAATTTTCCTCTCCGACTGTCTTTTCAGCATGTTGAGATTAAAATTACCTAATATCATTACATCAGAAATACCAGTGTCTAGTGCCAAACCAATTGAATTGTCTATGTTTGCCAGGACTAGAGGAGTAGAGTTAGGTTCCCACTAAGTTAGTTTTAGCTTTTATCTTTAACTCAACCCAAAGACATTCTATATTAATTAATTCTAAATCAGCTCTTCTTTTACAAGGGATGCCATTTTTTACGTACACAATGATGCCACTGTGACTATCATCTACTCGATCTCGCCTAAAAGGTATTTGAAAACCATAAAAAAGCAAGTCATCAATAGGAACAGAGTTATTTAACCGCGTTTCTGTGAGAGAAATCACATCGAAATTTAAAAACTCCGATTTTATTTAGCAGGCTTCGCAAAATTGCAGTATGTTTCCTCTGGCTTTATTAGCCGAAACTACGTAGTATGGCCCATCTTCTTTCTTATGAATGTTTTCATTGCTCTTAAAGGAACTCATTTTAGATTTTTATTTGCCTTCACTGCAGCTGGTGTTGTGCCGTGTGGCGGCCGTAAAACGTCTCACCGTACATCAACCATAGTGCAGTTTATATTTTACTTTTGGTCCTTTGAGATCAGCGTGAATATTCTGAGAAATCAGAAATAAATTATTGGTTTAGACTCATATTCTAGACAGGTTTTTAATTATTTGGACGCCATTTTGATTTTATATCAGTCTTTGAATCGACTGCCTATTCGAAATTCGCAAAATTGCAGTATGTTTCCTCTGGCTTTCTTTGCCGGATCATTACATGGTCACTGATGAGGCTTTATTAGCCGATACTACGTAGTATGACCCATCTTTTTTCTTATGAATGTTTTCATTGCTCTTAAAGGAACTCATTTTTGATTTTTATTTGTACATTATAATGAACTACAGAAAAATTGCCTTGGAATGCGGGAAAAGAAGATGATGTATCACTTTTTTGCTCATAGTCTGATCCAGGATTCTTTTCAATGTCGCCTGCTTGCTCAAGTAAAATAGCCAAGAATGTAATGAACTCAAAATTATTGAACTGTTTAAAGCCCTTGCATCTTCTTACTTTCGGTATATAAAGACCAATTCGCGCCCGATATGCGTTAATGTCTACTGACATTCAGGAAGTACAGTCTATAAGTGCATTAAGAAACTTGTTGGACGCGAACGGACGCTGAATACCCATAGCCTTCCATTTTCGTACATCAGAAGTTACTAGAGGACACCAATAACATAGTATAGAATTAGAAAAGTTATACAGGACAGATCGAGAAGATAAAACTGACAGATACAGAATAGGATATATAGTGCACAAAACTAACACGTTTGTTATAGTTATTATGTTTGATACTTCATGGGAACCGAGGTTGATGGTTGAAATTACATTAACTCCGGAGTTGAAATGAACGTCCAAGATTTTTCAGGAACTTTGACATATTTGACGTCACTGCAGCTGGTGTCTGGGATTGTGTTTCGGCCGTAAAATATCTCCCTGCCCTACATCATAGTGTAGTTTATATTTTCTTGTCCTTTGGGATCATTGATTCCATTGCAGAATTCTGAAAATACTTGAGGGTCACTGATGAGGACTAATTGGTCGAAACTAGCTAGTCTTGTCCAGAAAAAATGTACACTTCATATTTTCCAGTTCTGTGGTGTATTCCTTGCTAACAAAGGATAACCCTTTTGTAGAACATATTTGACGTCACTGCAGCTGGTGTCTGGGAATGTGTGGCGGCCGTAAAAGTCTCCCTGCCCCACATCAGAGTGTAGTTTATATTTTCTTGTCCTTTGGGGTCATTGATTCCATTGCAGAATTTTGAAAATACCTGAGGGTCACTGATGAGGCCTAATTGGCCGAAACTAGCTAGTCTGGCCCAGAAAACATGTACACTTCATGATACCAGTTTTCCCTAAAGCACTGCATAACACCAGAACCATTAATATATTTCGCAGGCATTGATTGGTTGTTATACTGACATAGGGGAAGGTGCAATAAAAATTAACAGCAGCCAAACTAAACTAAACTTGATCGAACTACCTCGCTGTGTAAGAGACAACGGGTTTTCTCGACATATTTATTAAATTATTATTTCATTCTTCTTTCTCTCCTTACAGGCCAATGTTAACTTTTTTCGCCAACGATTTCTCAGGAACTATAAAAGTTAGAAGAAGAAGTAAAACAAAGATCAGGAATCGATACAATTAACTTACTCCACCCATCAAAGACACCAAAGGGAAAGAAACACAAACATTAAGCGACCAGACCATAATGGAAACCTAAACAAGGGAAGGCCATAAGGACAGTTACTTTCCCACAAAATGGCCATATGGCCATCCAAAATAAAAAAAAGTAACAAACAACATCATAAATAAACCGCCACAGAAGAACCGCCTTGGAACGGTCAGTGGAATGATTTCCACTGGGGGGGGGGGGGGGCTTAAATCGATTTTACGAGGCCACAATCCTCGCCCTTACTTCCGTCGCGATTTAGACAAATAATTTGTTCAGTCCGCATGAAGGCCTCCTAACTCATCAGTGCAACATCTCCGTTAACACAAAAAAAAACAAAGAACCACAGAGGTGAGACAACGTTGAGGACTCGACAGCAAGAAACCACTGAAATGCTGGAGCAAAAGAAAACCAACAGTTAGAAGCCTAAAACATGGTATGTAATGCAATCATGACGACTTATATCTTGTAAGAGACAATGGACTCTCATGTCTTATTTTCATTTTTTTCTTTCACTCTTTATTCTTTCCATATAGGCCAGTGTTATTTTTTGTCGAAGAATTCTCAGGAACCATAAACGCTAGAAGCATCAGACTTGGTACCGTATGCAATTATGATGACATATCGTGTAAGAAACAATGTGCTTTTATGGCATTGTTGTTCGTTTGTTCTTTCATTGTTCTTTCTCTCCATATTGCCCAATGTTATATTTTTCGTCAAACCTTTCACAGGAACTATAAAAGTTGGACATTGGTATCCTATGCAATGATGATTACTTACATCGTGTAAGAGACAATGGACTTTCTTGTATTGCTTGTTCATCTGTTCATTAATTCTTCTTTGTCTCCATATAAACCATGTTAATTATTATTGTCATACATTTCACAGGAACTAATAAAGCTAGAAACCTAAAACTTGGTATCATATGCATTGATGATGCCTTATATCGTGCAAGAGACAATGAACTTTCTTAGCCTTTTTGTTAGTTTATTCTTTTATTCTTCTTTCCAAGGTTTTTTTGTTTGATTTTTTTCTCTGGAAATACAAAAGTTAGAAGCCGCAAACTTGCTAAACTAGGCAATGGTGATGATTTGTAACAGACAGTAGGCTTTCTGACTGGTGATCTCAAGGTCAGATTCAATCCCCGTCTCAGTAAAATGCGTTATAGTCAAATCCTCGGACAGGTCTAGGTATTCTTAACTCAAAGGGGTTACTTTCTCTGTTATACAGAATCTAATAAGAAGGCTACAGGATCGGTCCTATCATGGTCACTGTTTTCTATGACAAACTTGTCCAAAACATGGGGTTTATGGTAAGAAAGCTCGTTAAATGAAAAAACTGAATGGGTAATTATATGCCTAAATTAACATACTAACCAGCCTACACGTCTCTGACGAAGTTTAAAAGATAACGCTAGGTAAAGAAACATCGCTCGTTCCGCTTAATCAATTAGAATTTATTAGACACGAGAACACTGGCCCCCGCCCATCGGGGCTTGAAGAAATATATGGTCTGCATGATGCTTCCAAGCAGAACTGAAACCGACCCACACACAAGTACTGGTTAACCGCTTAGAGGATCTAAGCCTGCCCAGGCAAAGCGGTATGAGTGTCGGACCGTCCATGCATATAAACCCTATTGGTTTCATTGGGCGACAGGGCTTGAGATGTCATTCCATCTCAATGTCGGGTAAAAGTCCCACAAAATTTTTAGCAACGTCTCCAAAATGACCTTTATAGTGTTGACGGGGACGTTAAACTTCAAATCAAACAAAACAAAAGACACGAGAACACAATAGAACTTAAATGACATCCACAGTTACTAGGTAGTGTAACAGCTTAAAAGCGACGTTGAACTAAAATCTCAACGGTCGTCTGAGACCCATACACCATGCGAGAGCGTACGTTGTTGGCACTGCCGTCTCGTGGCGGTCATTTCTTTTTCTTGCATGTAAATTAACTTACACAAGTCGTTTTTCAGCTTACCGTCTCGGAGCAATTTCTTACAAAGTAATTGGCTACATACCGTAATTGTTCTGCTGATCATCATATCGAGGCGGGCGTTCCTTTACTGTTTCAAATATATTAATCGTTCCTTTACAGTTTCGTATATGTTAATTGACTTCACGCAGTAGGTTTTCTGCTGACCGTCTCTAGGCGGTCATTCCTTTACAATTTCAAATATGTTAATGGGCTACACACAGTATTTTTTCTGCTGACCGTCTTGAGGCGGTCGATCCTTTGTGACAGTTTTTTTTTATATTTTAATAGCCTGCGCCAATAAGGGTGTCTTCTGACCGTCACTTGCGGCCGTTCCTTTGAAGTTTAATATATGCTTAATGTCTACACCCAGTGATTTGTCTGCTGATCATCTCAAGGTGTTCGTTCCTATGTTAATTGGCTTCCTCGAGTAGTTTGTCCTCTGACCGTCTCTAGGCGGTTTCACATTTGTAAATTGGCTAAAACCAGTATTTTGTTTCTGACAGTCTGTAAGCGGTCGTCCTTTAACATATATATATATATATATATATATGTTAATTGGCTACACCAAGTAAGTTTTCTTCTGACCCTCTCTAGGCGGTCGTGTCTTTACAGTCTGATATATGTTAGTTGCCTGCACCTAGTAGGTTTTCTTCTGACCGTCACTAGGCGGTCGTTGCTGCGCAGTTCAAAATATGGTCATTGGCTACAACCAGTAATTTTCTGCTGACCGCTGCTAGGCGGTCGACCTTTACAGTTTTATATATATGTTAATTGGCTACACCAAGTAAGTTTTCTTCTGACCGTCTTGAGGCGGTCATTTCTTTACAGTATCATATATGTTAATTGCCTGCATCTAGTAGGTTTTCCTCTGACCGTCACTAGGCGGTCGTTGCTGCACAATTTTATATATGGTCATTAGCTACAACCAGTAATTTTCTGATGACCGTTGCTAGGCGGTCGTCCTTTACAGCTTCATATATATGTTAATTGGCTACACCAAGTAAGTTTTCTTCTGACCGTCTCTAGGTGGTCATTTCTTTACCGTCTCATATATGTTAATTGCCTGCATTTAGTAGGTTTTCTTTTGACTGTCACTAGCCGGTCGTTGCTGCACAGTTTAATATATGGTCATTGGTTACAACCAGTACTTTTCTGCTGACCGTTGCTAGGCGGTTGTTCCTTTACAGTTTTATATATATGTTAATTGGGTATACCAAGTAGGCTTTCTTCTGACCGTCTATATGCGGTCGGTCCTTTACAGTGTCATGTATTTTAATTGCCTGCACCGAGGTGGTTTTCTTGTGACCGTTACTAGGCGTTCGTTCCTTTACAGCTTCATATATATGTTATTTTGGCTACACCAAGTAAGTTTTCTTCTGACCGTCTCTAGGCGGTCGTTCCTTTACAGTCTCATATATGTTACTTGCCTTCACCTAGTTGGTTTTGGTCTGACCGTCACTAGGCGGTCGTTGCTGCATAATTTAATATATGGTCATCGGCTACATCCAGAATGTTTTACTGCTTATCGTCTCTAGACGGTTGTTCCGTTCGAATGTCTAAAGTGTTAACTGGCTAAACATATAGTAGTTCGCCATCTAACCGTCTATAGGCGGTCGTTCCTTAACAGTTTCATATAGCTTGATAGGTTACACCAAGTAGTTTCTTGTCGGACCGTCTTTAGGCGGCTGTGTTCCTACAATTTACAATCGGAGTCTAACTGTCGATTTTCTTTTGCTCCAGCATTTCAGCGGTTTCTTGCTGTCGAGTCCCCACAGTTGTTTCATCTATGTGGTTGATTGATTTTTGTGTTCACGAAAATGTTGCACTGATGAGTTAGGAGGCCTTCATGCGGACTAAAAAAAAATATTTGTCTAAATCGCGACGGAAATAAGGGCGAGGATTGTGGGCACGTAAAATCGATTTAAGCCCCACCCCCATCCCCAGTGGAATTCGTGTCACTGACCGTTCCAATGCGGTTCTTCTTTTGTGGTTTATTTTTGTTATGGTTTGTCTTTGAGTGTGTGCATCACTTATATTTTTCTTTGCTTTGGACAGCCGAATGGCCATTTTGTGGGAAAGTAACTGTCCTTTTTGCTTTCCGCTAGTAATGTTTCCATTGGGGTATAGATGTTTAATGTTTGTTTGTCTTTCCCTTGGTGTCTCTGATGGGAGCTGTGGGTTAATTGTATCGATTCCTGATCATTGCCTTCACTTCTATTTTTATATATATTAATTGACTACGCCCAGTAGTTTGTCTTCTAACCGTCTACTGGAATCGTTCCTTTACAGTGCCATATAAGTTAATTGGCCACACACAGTAGTTTGTCTTGTAACCTCTGAAGGGGCCGTTCCTTTACAGTGCCATATATGTTAATTGGCTACACACAGTAGTTTGTCTTGTAACCTCTGAAGGGGCCGTTCCTTTACAGTGCCATATATGTTAATTGGCTACACACAGTAGTTTGTCTTGTAACCTCTGAAGGGGCCGTTCCTTTACAGTGCCATATATGTTAATTGGCTACACACAGTAGTTTGTCTTGTAACCTCTGAAGGGGCCGTTCCTTTACAGTGCCATATATGTTAATTGGCTACACACAGTAGTTTGTCTTGTAACCTCTGAAGGGGCCGTTCCTTTATAGTTTCATATATGTTAATTGGCTACACACAGTAGTTTGTCTTCTAACCTCTGAAGGGGCCGTTCCTTTAATGTTTCATATATGTTAATTGGCTACACACGGTAGTTTGTCTTCTAACCGTCTATAGGGTCCGTTCCTTTACAGTTTCGTATATAATAACTGGATATTCACAGTTACCGTTCTTCTGATCGTCTCTAGGCGGTGGTTTCTTAACAGTTTCATTACGAAAACACGCCTATACAAATACATTGTAACCTTTATCGCCGAAAAAATGTAAATTTTAAGATGAAAAATTGTCATATTTTTCTTATTTCTGCTCATGGCGGTTCTAACGAGTAACCACAATCTATGTTTTAGAGCAGAAAAAAGAAAAATAATGTTTACCCCTTGAAACCCCAGTTTTACGACATAAAAGTGGGGTTCAAGGGGGTCAAAAGTATATAGGCGTGTTTTCGTGATCCAAGCTCTCGAAGCGATCACAGCAACATTTCACATTTTTATAGCAAGAAATTGGACTCTAGCTACAATATTGTTAGAGCTATGGCCCTTTGTGAAATTCAAACTTTCAGCATTTTTCATCTTTTTTTTTTCTTCATATTTCAAAACCGTTATAGATATTCCATTGAAACTTGCTGTACTTATTGACAGTGACAATTCACTCATGTGCAGCAAACGACAATAACTGCAACTTTAATAAATTTTGACATATGGCCCTTTATCAACTTAAAAACTTTCACATTGGCCAAAGTTGTAAAAACATGCAATATGTTCAAATGAAACTCACAACGACAAAACGCACGTGTAGCAAAGAGCAACAACACCAGCTTTAATTGACTTTTTAATTCACTATATTGAAGTGTGAAAATACATTAACATGGATTCAGTCGAAAATGTTTAAATAACTAGCAAGAAACCCTCAAAGTACAGACTGAGACTACCGACAGTGCAACCCACTTGTATGTCTAAACTTTTCTACCACATTAAGAAAACACGCCTATACAAATACAGTGTAAACTTTACCTCCGAAAAATCGAAATTTTCTAGATGAAAAATTGTTATATTTTTCTTATTTCTGCTCAAATATTGATTGTGGGTACTCGTTAGAACCGCCTCATCGAGGCGGTTCTTACGAGTACCCACAATCTATATTTAAGAGCAGAAATAAGAAAAATAAGGTTTACCCCTGTAAACCCTAGTTTTACTATATAAAAGTGGGGTTCGAGGGGGTCAAAATTATGCAGGCGTGTTTTCGTGATGAATTTAACACCCCCCCCCCCCCCCTGCATACACACACTGTCACCCCCTCCCCTTCAAACATGCTTTGCAGGGCTCTGATTACGACTGTGATGATTCTAGTTGTAGATTCAATTCGTTGTACTGCGTTTCATTTTTGCTGCTCAAATAGAGTGAAATGTTGCCACGAGGCACTTTTGTCATTAATTATCAGTTGCACTTGACACAGATGCAGTGATATACGCAATCAACAGGATATGTACATAAATACATTTGAAGATATGATGTTGATAAGCTCCAATTCTGGTCAAATTCCCTAATAGCTTGCGAAAAACAATCTGAACGAATTTGTTTTGCGTTGATGAAATGACTTTTGAAAGAATTACTTTTTTTTTTCGAAAATCTAAAAATATGGCAACTTTGTACAGTTTTGAGATGACCCATAGAATCTGAAACCCCTGAAACCCCAGATATGACTCTTGTCTGTGGATATTATCGTAAAACACACAGTCTACAGTATGTACATGAAGTTGTTTTGAGTGGTAAAGGGTGTTGTAGTGAATTTATTGGAGCTAAATTTGTATTTTTATCCCCCAACCGAATAGGTACGGGGGATATAGCGATCAGCCTGGCGTCCGTACGTCCGCCCGTCCGTCCGTATACGGAACCTTGTGACGAACATAACTCCAATACCCTTTAAGATTCATTGATGGTTCTTGGTACAATTGTTCACAAGGCTGAGACTGCGTGTCATGCGCAAGAACTAGAACTCTGGCTGCCATAGTTTTTGAGTTATCTCCCTTTTAATAAAATAGAATGACTACCTTGCGATGGCCATAACTCCAATACCTTTTCGAGATAGATTGATGGTACCTGGCACAATTGTTCACAAGGCTGAGACGGCGTGTCATGCGCAAGAACCACACCTCTGGCTGTCATGCTGTTTTAATTATCTCCCCTTCCAATAAAATAGAGTGACTATCTTGTGCTGGCCATAACTCCAATAATCTTTGAGAAATATTGATGGTACCTGGCACAGTTGTTCACAAGGCCGAGACGGCGTGTCATGCGCAAGAACCACAACTCTGGGTGCCATGGGTTTTTAGTTATCTCCCCTTCAAATAAAACAGAATCACAACCTTGTGATGGCGATATCTCCAATACTCTTTGAGATAATTTGATGGCTCTTGGATGTGAGACGCCAAGTTCTGCAACGGAAGGTCAGGTGGTTTTTCTCCGGGTACTCCGGTTTTCGCCCACCTCTGATAAACGATCGGCTCGATATGAGTGTAAAAATCTTGAAAGGGCCGTAAAACCAAAAACCCCTTCACAAAAAAAGTGATGGCTCTTGTTGCAGGTGTACATGACGTCAAGCAGGCGTGTCGTGTGCAAGGACCACGAGTCTGGGTGCACTGTTTTTTTAATTATCTCCGCTGAAAATATAACCTTGTGATGGCCATAACTCCAATACCCTTTGAGATATATTGCTGGTACAAGATGGCGACGGCGTGTCATGCCTAAGAACCACAACTCTTGGTGGTGCTAGGGTATTTGAGTTATCTCTCCTTTAAATATAATCGTATGACCACCTTGTGACCAAACTTCAATACCCTTTGAGATATATTGAAGGAACTTGGCACAATTGAATACAAGGTATAGAAGGCATGTCATGTGCAAGAATCACAACTCTTGGTGCTGTGGTATTTGAGTTATCTCCGCTTTCAATATAACAGTTCGCCAACCTCGTGAACACCATATCTCGAATACCCTTTGAGACATATTGATAGTACTTGGAAAGGTATACATGAGGTTAAGCGGGCGTGTCAAGCACACGAACCAAAATTCTGAATGCGTTAGTTTAAGAGTTATGTCCCCTGACAGTATAATTTTGTGATGGCTATAACTCCAATACCTTTGAGATATATTGCTGGTACTTGCCACACTTGTACATGTATATACAAGGATGAAAAGGCATTTCATGTGCAAGAACCACTACTCAGTATACCTGTACTTTGTGCATTGTAAATCTTGGATCTTCATCATGTTGAGAAGCGATCCTCTGTATCATTAGGCGAAGATAGTCTCAATAAACATTACATATACAAAATATACTATGGGTTTACCAGTTTGTTTTAATTCTGGTGCACTTTCTATTTGTGAACAGCCTTCTGAAGGCCATATTGGCTTTTGGTCGGGCTATTTACCATCTCCTCTGATGGCTATTTTTTATAATTTTAAATGCTGTGGCTTGTGGTCTGTATCGATTTGAGGGCCGTGGTCACGTAAAACAATTGCAAGTAAACACAACGAAAACATGTCTATATAATTTTTACCCCTTGAACCCCGACTTTATATAGTAAAACTGGGGGTTACAGGGGTTAACCTTATTTTTATCTTATTTCTACTCTGAAATATAGATTCAGGTATTCGTTAGAACCGCCTCGTAGTACCCACAATCTATACTTTGAGCAGAAATAAGAAAACTGTCACAATTTTCCATCTGAAATGTTGCGTATTTGTATAGGCGTGTTTTCGTAGAATTTTACCAACCCTTCTGTTGTGATTCAATATTGTCATTCTGTGTCCTTGTGTACATCTAACCTTGGACAGCCGTTTGGCCATTTTTTTGGCTTTATACTTGACTCATACCAAAATACCTGACCTTCCTCTGCAGATCTTGGCGTCTGACATGTGACCCGAGCGGGGCTCGAATGCCCAATGATTAAGAGTCGCCGCTGTTACCCACTACGCCACAGAGGCCCGCTGTTAGAAACCAGTATATGCGATTCTCCCTGTACGAGGGCATTTATTTGACGAGCATGTTCAAGCTGCTGTGTGGTTTCATGCCAGTGAGGAGAAAGTGGAAAGACATCCATCCTGTCTGTGACTAATTGATTCACGGCCGCAATTCACCAATTTAACAGAATTTGTTTAAACATTATTCAATTATACATAAATTTACTTGATATATAATACAGTTTGTACAGGATCTGACGGATAGCAGGCATCATGTTAACAAGTAATAAACTCCTCTCTGCTCTAAACTCCAGTTTATATAGAGAAAAGGTAAACTTTAATAATCTAATTTTATACTCAAAACGTAGGTCACGAAATGCAATTAAGTTTGGTAACTCATTAGAACCGCATCAGTGAGGCGGTTCTAACGAGCATCGCCCATGTTCGGAGCATGAATAAGAAAAAACATCACAAATACATTTTCATCAGAACAATAACCATTTCGGAGATATTATAAGAATCTTATATGGGTATGAGGGGTGGATGGAAAAATCCGTCCCGAGGGCCACTGTCCGGCATCACGAGGCTTGCCGAGTGATGCCGGACAGTGAACCCGAGGGACGGATTTTTCTATCCACCCCTCACACCCATATAGGATTCTTTTTCTTGCATACCTTCTATTTTTATTGCGAATTTTTAATGCTGCTGTCACTTCGGTTACCGACGTCCGCCATTTTGTGATGACACAACAGGAATGTTTAGTGACGTCACGCATGACGACGCCGCGCATGAGGTTGTAATCAACCAGTGCATTTATCAAACACGCGATTATATTCGATTTGGGGTCGGAACACCAGGGTCAGAACATAAATTTCTATCCCAGGGTAAAATTTCCTTGTCTGCTGTGCAAGAAAAAAGAATGCACTATGCTACCCGGGTGTTATCGTAATTAGTTCAACAGTATTATTTGTCGATTCTAGCCAAGAACCACTAAAAAGCAGATACATGGCTTATTGCATTAAATTTACCGTAAAAATCCTAAAAAAACCGGACACCTTGAGGACTTGCTGTAATTCTCCTAAAACTTTTAACCAAATTGTTTCATGAGTCAGCAAGGAGTCCAAAACGTGCAGATGGAATGGCAAACAGTGTAGACCCTGATCAGACTGCTCCTGAAGGAGCAGTCTGATCTGGGTCGGCACTGTTTGTTTTGGCCTGTCTGTCCCAACAGTTAGGATCATTACGGTACCTTGCGATCTTTTCTACATATATGCGAGCAGCAAAAACCCTGTCCAGCTTGCGCGTGTGTATAGGCTCTCCTGTTGCGTATGAGAAAAGTACGTCAAGAGCCTTTAAGTACAACACTGTTTAAAAAGTAATGTTTACATTCTCAGTGTATTTCCAGAGAACCCCTATAGTTAACTATTAGAACACGATGTTGGTCATACGCGAATCACGCGCGACGTCACTTGATCATTAAGTGACGTCAAAATAAATCATGGTTCCCTGCATTATGTTTGAACGATGGCAACGTTATGACGTCAACGGCGCTCTTCGCGAGCAAAGTTGAAGGAACTCCCTTTGGGGTTCACTTACTTCGCTCATGATCCGATGTTGTTCATACTTCAATGAACGTTAAATTAATAAGTTACATTCATTAACGAATCATTGGTTTATACTGGCTTTTTGGCTAACTACATTGTACTTGATATATGGGCCCCGTCAAGCGATTTTGGTACTTATCGCCTATGCGAGCAGCGAAGGTTCAGGCGAGCCTGTGCATCCGCGCAGTGTCGCCAGAACCTTCGCTGCTCGCTCATACAAGCAGTGAATCAAGAGGAACCTTCAGACAGAAAGCCATATCCCTGGCCTCACTGAATGGCTGGGCATGCGCAGTTAAAATTTGTCATGACGGAATGCTCGAAGACACAAATTCGCTTGGCGGGGCTCATATGAGCCGGGTCACAGCATTTCCTACAATTTACATGTACGCCCAGCAAAGAATCAGACCAGCCTGCACATCCATATAGTCTAACCGAAGAATTCTCTTGCTGCATGAAGGAGCAATAGGTCCTTAATTATTCTTACAGCACAGAATGGAGACTCTGATATGACTGCGCGGATGCGAAGGCTTATCTGAGTCTTTCATGTGCGCACATATAAATTGTAGAAATGCTGTGCTTCGGCTCAGTTATTGAAAGTTGATTTTTTAAATCAAGTTTCTTTGTCATTACATTTCTACTTCCGGTACTGGACCGCGTTGCTCCACTTCCGTTGTTCGTACGCTGCATAAAATAGCCCAAATGAACTCTTGAAAATTAATTTTGCAGGCCGGCCCCGCATGGAACGTCTTTCAAAACATTTCAGTTTTCGAGACTTTATGCGGATTGAATATAAATTGGCACAGAAAGACGAATTCTGAAAAGAAAACAGTACTCTGGAACTATTTTCCTACGCGCTTTTCGGTGATATTTATGTTTTACTCTTTCATCCCTGAGTTTCTAAACAGGACTCTTCTCGCTCTAAATATATTCTTATAGAAAAGGATTTCTGATTAGTTCACTGACAGGGTGACAAACAGTGTACATGTAGATTCTGGCGAGACGTTCTAGCTACGTGCCGTCTTATCAGGATCTACAAGGTTTGCATAGATACAGTGTATTTCTACCTCGGCGTCTGCACCGGTCTACAGGGTTAAAAGGGTTAGCTTATCATTGACCAACTAAACAACCCTTTACTGACCTACAATTTGCTTGCTTTCGAGAGCTCTAATATTACAAAACACGTGTTGTTTAAATCAAGTTCCGCACTTTAGCAAATAGTAAAGAAACCGATCAGACGCAAGATTCTGTGGCCTCTAATCTATATTAACTGTTTCCAAATGTCACAGAATTGAAACAATTGATATTTATGGGTTAATGTTTTTAGGACCCCGTACAGGTGGGAATAAACGTATTTTAATTCGCCTTGGGTAAACGCGGTGTCTGACCAGAGTTATAATGTCTAAATCAAATGGTTTAAAAAATGATCTTTTTTGTCAAGTTATTTTCCTTTTTATGTCCCGACGCCCCAAGGAACATAGCTCCAAGCGGCTGCACAACCTATGTGCATCGTCGTATCAATGCGACGTTGATGCGACGTTGCTAAGACATCATGTGCCCTCTAGGAGATTGATTGATTGATTTAAGGTTTAACTTCCCCATCAACACTGTAAAGGTCATTTTGGAGACTTGCTTCCAATTTTGTGGGACTTTTACCCGACATTGAGATGAAATGACTTCTCAAGCCCTGTCGCCCAATGAAACCAATAAGGTTTATTTGCTTGGACGGTCCGCCTCGCACCGCGGTTCCTGGACAGGCTTAGATCCTCTAAACGGTTTATCAGTACTAGTGTGCAGGTCGGATTCAGCTCTGCGTGGAAGCATCATGCAGCCCATATATATTTCTTCAAGCCCCTATGGGCGGGGGTCTCCCGTTAGGAGAACTTCTCTGTAAGATTATTAGCAGATATGTACTGAGCTAATTTAGAAATTTATGGTTGGACCATGAAGAAATTGGTTGGCACGTTTATCTTTCTTTCTTCCGTACTTTCTTCGGGGGGTAGTTGAGTGAGGCAATGGCGATGTGTTTCTTATGTCACTGGGGAGTCCAGCTGATATTGACTTACAGTTGGGCAACACCTGCTGTCCTTGTAGCAGGTAACGGTAGAATGAGGGAATGTTGATATTTCTTCTGTTCCTACACTTCCATTCATTTTCCTCTTTCTCCTCTGTCCCTCACTTTCATCTTCTCTACAACGGCCCTGCCCATCGGGGCTTGAAGAAATACATGGGCTGCATGATGCTTCCACGCAGAGCTGAAACCGACCCGCACACGAGTACTGGTAAACTGCTTAGAGGATCTAAGCCTACCCAGGCAAAGCGGTGCGAGTCGGCCCGTCCATGCTTA